>JBAKBP010005005.1:59285-127739 GCA_037953745.1 Lithodes maja | reverse complement strand
GTGAGTTTGATTTACTCAATTTAACACTATTTGGTCCGAGGGGGAGTGTTTTTAGACCTCCCCTGTTTCGCTCCATTAGTTTCACCTTATTAGTTGGGTGATAATAACACGCTTCACCCAATTCAAGTGTAAATTTCTGTTCTTGGGCGACCGATATCGAGTCTGACACTTAGAAGTAATTGGCCTTTTCCCGGGATATATTCCTATCGAAAAATGTACAAATTTAGCTTAAAGGGGGTTTGAGTGAGCATTTATTAGTTTTAAGGAAGTCTGGGAAGGTGTTTTTGTTAGCCAAGGGGACAAGTGAAAGTACATTGCTCGAAAATGGCAAAAGCAAGCAAAATCCTAAAAAATAAACATATCATAATAACCCACAAGACGTCAGACCAGATAATGCCTCCACAGTCAGCTTTGTAAAATATGATCTATATTGACAATTGGCATTCTTCTTAGAAACAAATCAACAAGCCGCTTCCTGGTTTAAAAAAAAAAAAAAAAAAAAAAAAAAAAACACACACACACACACACACACACACACACACACACACACACACACACACACACACACACACACACACACACACACACACACACACACACACACACACACACACACACACACACACACACACACACACACACACACACACACACACACACACACACACACACACACACACACACACACACACACACACACACACACACACACACACACACACACACACACACACACACACACACACACACACACACACACACACACACACACACACACACACACACACACACACACACACACACACACACACACACACACACACACACACACACACACACACACACACACACACACACACACACACACACACACACACACACACACACACACACACACACACACACACACTCTTTCCACTATTCTGTTGGTGTTAAAATATCTAAATAGTGTTCGTATATTGAGACAAAGCTTTTCATCGAGGCACTCTGTAATAATTGTGTTCAAACGTAACACAAACGATGGCGGTCTAGGAAGCAACCTTTAACAACACAATACACACGTGTCAATCGTTCATAGGCGCTAACTTGCACACACATGAACGATTGAAACGAACTATTTGCATCCTTTCTGTAACACTATGAACTGTAGTAAGTACTTCACTTTCGACCAAGCTAATTACACGCGGGGAAACGGGTGCAAAATTATTGGTAAATCTTTTAACTCACAGGAAGCTAAAAATTTCTTCTTCAATCGAGTTGTCAACTTATGGAATGGGCTTCCCCGAGATGTTATAGACTGCAGCACCGTTGATTCATTTAAACTTCGCCTAGACAAATATCTCGCATCAAACCCACGACTGACTGAGTTTGTAAATGAATAACTTTATTTTATCCTCCCCTCAGTTTCTAACCCATCTGTCCCCTACTAGCTTCCTAATCCTGCCACGGACATTAGTTCCAGGGCAGTAGTTCCCTTTACAATGCTCCCTTACCCACTCTAAACCACTGTTTGGACACTTGATCCTCAGTGTTTTGGAGGACAAGCAGCCTAGAAGGGTCACTAGACCTGTTGTTGCTTGATTTCCTTTGTACTGTTTTGTAATTTTGTACATCTGAACACGTAAGTGATATAACGGTACTCAAGAAACCTGGAGTATCTCTGTTTCGTAAGGTAGGCCTATATAGAGTACCGGTATGTATATCTGGGGAGAGCGGATGTTAAGGGGAGGCAGACCGTTTTTCTGGACCCCCTTCTCCCTAATGTTTGGCCCACACTAGTTTTTAGATTAAAAGACGTTCGGCCCATTAGTTTGGCGATTTTAACACATTTCGCCCCATTTCGTTGTCAATTTTAAGACCTTTCGTGCCATTTAGGTGTCGATTATTTCCTGGCGAACGATAGCGAGCCTGCACTTTTAGGAGGAACCGGCCTACGCCCGGGACATGTTTCTACCGAAAAATGTACACATTTATCTTGAAGGGGGGTCTAGGGGGTGTTTTTCTAAGCTTGATGGAGGTCTAGGGAGGAAACTAAAGAAATATATGAATAAATGAATTAATAGACCAAACAAACGACCAGTCTCCCCTTAATATCAGGCCAGGGACGCAAGCTGGAATTAATATGGCGGTCCAGAATGAAAAATAATAAAGGAAGGCGGCAGCGTCTAGACATGAGAGAGAGAGAGAGAGAGTACAAAGGAGTACAAAGGAAATCAAGCAACAACATATCTAGTGACCCTTCTAGGTTGCTTGTCCTCCAAAACACTGAGGATCAAGTGTCCAAACAGTGGTTTAGAGTGGGTAAGGGAACATTGGAAAGCGAATTACTGCCCTGGAACTAATGTCCGTGGCAGGATTAGGAAGTTAGTAGGAGACAGATGGGTTAGTAACTGAGGGGGGGATAATATAAAGTTATTCATTAACAAACGCAGTCAGTCGCGGGTTTGATGCGAGATATTTGTCTAGGCGGAGTTTAAATGAATCAACGGTGATGCAGTCTATAACGTTTCGGGGAAGCCCATTCCACAAGTTTACAACTCGATTGAAGAAGAAATTCTTAGATTCGTGTGAGTTAAAAGATTTACCAATAATTTTGCAACCGTTTCCCCGCGTGTAATTAGCTTGGTCGATAGTGAAGTACTTACTACAGTTCATATTGTCGATGCCTTTGATGATTTTGAACACTTGAATTAAGTCACCTCTTAATCTGCGCTGGGTTAAAGGAAATAGATTTAATTCTCTAAGACGCTCTTCGTATGGTTTGTTCTTTAGGCTAGGTATCATTTTGGTAACTCTACGTTGAACTCGTTCTAGCTTGTTTATATCTTTTTGGTAATAAGGGCACCAGGATTGAACGCAGTATTCCAGAAGAGGGCGGACTAAGGAATTGTAAAGGGTTAGGATAACTTCTTTGGATTTATGCTCAAATGACCTGCCTATAAAGCCAATTATTTTGTTTGCCTTCTTAACAACTTCTGAACATTGTTGACTCGGTTTTAGGTTACTCGATATTGTTACTCCCAGATCTCCCAGATCGGTTTCTCTGTTTACATTCTTAAGCTGAGTGCCATTCATCGAATAGTTTGCTTTCTCATTTAGGTATCTGATATGTACAGTAGTACTTTACATTTATCCGCATTGAAACTCATTTGCCAAATTTGGGCCCAACATGACAATTTATCTAGATTGTGTTGCATATCGTCAACTTGTTCTTTTGAGAGTACGCTATTTGCAATTTTTGTATCGTCAGCAAATTTTGAGATTGTACAGGCGAGACCCTCATCTATGTCGTTGATGTAAATTAGAAAGAGAATTGGTCCTAGTACCGATCCCTGGGGTACCCCGCTACTTACATTGGTCCATTTAGATGCCTTACCGTTTATGACTACTCTTTGCTTTCTGTCGCTGAGCCAATTTTCTATCCATTTCAACACACCGTCTTGTATTCCATGCGCTTTTAGTTTTAGCAGTAAACGTTTGTGGGGAACTTTGTCAAAGGCCTTTTGAAAATCAAGGTATATAATATCTACAGCTTTACTCTCATCGTAGAGGTTGAGGATATCGTGGAAGAAGTCTAAGAGGTTTGTTAAACAGGAACGTTTTTTACGAAAGCCGTGTTGAGTATCTTTAAGTATGTTATTTTCCTCTAAGTGATTTACGAGTCTGTCTCGTATGACCGTTTCTAGCATTTTACATACAACTTTGGTTAAGCTAATTGGACGATAGTTACTGGGTAGGGATTTGCTGCCTTTTTTGAATATCGGTGTTACGTTGGCTAGCTTCCACTGATCGGGCATAGTTCCAGACTGCAAGGATCTATTGAATAGTAATGTCAGTGGTTTGGAGAGCTCATCCTTAGCTTCCTTTAGAACTCTAGGCGAGATTTTATTAGGTCCAGGCGTTTTATTTACCTTGAGTTTATCTAAACAATTCAATACTTCTCTCTCTGTAACGGTGATATTGCTTAGAACATCTGAATTATCAATCTGAATCGGCGATGGTGTAGGGATATCACTGAGGTCTTCTGTTGTAAAAACTGATGCAAAGAAGGTATTGAGGGCATTACTCATTTGTACTTCGTCTTTGGTGTATTCTCCATTTTCATCGACTAACGGTCCAACAGTTGAAGTAACTACTTTTTTCTTTCTGATATAACTATAGAATTCTTTCGGGTTTGTTTTACTTTGATTCGCAATATGTAACTCTAAGGTCTTTTTACTTTGCTTAATTAACTTTTTGGCTTTGCGTCGTAGCTCTACAAATTTCACCCGTTCTTCGTCATTTTGTGAGGATTTTAATCTATCATTAGCAAATTTTTGTTAGCAAGCAGGCAGTTTGAAATATCTTTATTCCACCATTTGGGCTTATTATTATGGCCTGGACGCCGTATTTTCGATGGTATGCAGTCTTGCACTGCTTTTAGGTAAGTGGCTTCGAATAACTTCCAAGATGTATTTATGTCGTTATTGTGAATTAAAAAGCTCCAGTCAGTTTCTTTAAACATAGCTCTAAGTTTATGGAAGTTTGCTTTCTTGAAATTAGGGACTTTTTCGATGCTACTATTTGGTTCGTTACTAGTAAACTTTAAAGTGAAAGTTATCGTACGATGGTCGCTGTTACTGAATTCATCACCAACATTCAAATTCTCTATTAATTCTTCTTTTGTTGCAAGTACAATGTCAAGAACGTTATTACCACGGGTTGGCGTTCGAACAAATTGATAAAGCGAACTCTCTTGCAAGTTCGTATACAAGTCATGTCCGGAGTGTGAAGTAAGAGTATCGCCCCACTTGGTCACAGGTAAATTAAAGTCGCCAAAAATTACGGTATCTTGTGAGTTACTTACATCTGCAATTTGTTCGTAAATTTCTCGGTCAGTTTGCACTGATTGAGCTGGAGGTCTGTATATTAATGCAAGTATTATTTTTGTACCTTTATTATTCTTTATTAGCACAAAAGATGCGTCGACGTTCACAATTTGAGGTTTTGACAAGAGGGTAGGGTTAAGACTTTCTTTGATATAAAGTAAAACGCCACCTCCATTTCGATTTATTCAGCTTTTCTCAAACATTACATAACCGGGAAGTGAATACTCTGCTAAAAAGTCTCTATCTTCTGTATTGAGCCAAGATTCTGTTATGCCAATCACATCATAATTTTCTGTAAACACTAGCTCCTCTAAATCTGAAAATTTATTGCGTATGCTACGAGCGTTTGCATAGAAAACCTTTAAATTTGTTATTTTAGAACTCACGGAACGCTCTTTAATAATATTTTTGGTTCTTGTCGGATCTACATTTATGTTCATGGCTGTCCTCGGTCCTCGCTGTCTTCGGTCCTTATCGCTGGTGGTCCTCAGAGAGAAGAGAGAAAAGAGAGAAAAAAGAGAGAAAGAGAGAAAAAAGAGAGAGAGAGAGAGAGAGAGAGAGAGAGAGAGAGAGAGAGAGAGAGAGAGAGAGTACAAAGGAGTACAAAGTACAAAGAGTACAAAGGAAATCAAGCAACAACAGATCTAGTGACCCTTCTAGGCTGCTTGTCCTCCAAAACACTGAGGATCAAGTGTCCAAACAGTGGTTTAGAGTGGGTAAGGGAACATTGGAAAGGAAACTACTGCCCTGCCACTAACGTGGCAGGACTAGGAAGTTAGTAGGGGACATATGGGTTAGTAACTGAGGGGAGGATAAAGTTATTCATTTACAAACGCAGTCAGTCTCGGGTTTGATGCGAGATATTTGTCTAGGCGGAATTTAAATGAATCAACGGTGCTGCAGTCTATAACGTCTCGGGGAAGCCCATTCCACAAGTTGACAACTCGATTGAAGAAGAAATTCTTAGATTCGTGTGAGTTAAAAGATTTACCAATAATTTTGCAACCATTTCCCCGCGTGTAATTAGATTGGTCAATAGTGAAGTACTTACTACAGTTCATATTGTCGATGCCTTTGATGATTTTGAACACTTGAATTAAGTCACCTCTTAATCTGCGCTGGGTTAAAGGAAATAGATTTAATTCTCTAAGACGCTCTTCGTATGGTTTGTTCTTTAGGCTAGGTATCATTTTGGTAACTCTACGTTGAACTCGTTCTAGCTTGTTTATGTCTTTTTGGTAAAGCATTGAACGCAGTATTCCAGAAGAGGGCGGACTAAGGAATTGTAAAGGGTTAGGATTACGTCTTTGGATTTATGCTCAAATGATCTGCCTATAAAGCAATTATTTTGTTTGCCTTCTTAACAACTTCTGAACATTGTTGACTCGGTTTTAGGTTACTCGATATTGTTACTCCCAGATCGGTTTTCCTCGGTTTACATTCATTAAGCTGAGTGCCATTCATCGAATAGTTTGCTTTCTCATTTAGGTATCCGATATGTAGTACTTTACATTTATCCGCATTGAAACTCATTTGCCAAATTTGGGCCCAATGTGCCAATTTATCTAGATTGTGTTGCATATCGTCAACTTGATCTTTTGAGAGTACGCTATTTGCAATTTATGTATCGTCAGCAAATTTTGAGATTGTACAGGTGAGACCCTCATCTATGCCGTTGATGTAAATTAGAAAGAGAATTGGTCCTAGTACCGATCCCTGGGGTACCCGCTACTTACATTGGTCCATTTAGATGCCTTACCGTTTATGACTACTCTTTGCTTTCTGTCGCTGAGCCAATTTTCTATCCATCTTCAACACACCGTCTTGTATTCCATGCGCTTTTAGTTTTAGCAGTAAACGTTTGTGGGGAACTTTGTCAAAGGCCTTTTGAAAATCAAGGTATATAAATACCTACAGCTTTACTCTCATCGTAGAGGTTGAGGATATTGTGGAAGAAATCTAAGAGGTTTGTTAAACGAGGAACGTTTTTTACGAAAGCCGTGTTGAGTATCTTTAAGTATGTTATTTTCCTCTAAGTGATTTACGAGGTCTGTCTCTTATGACCGTTTCGTTCTAGCATTTTACATACAACTGAGGTTAAGCTAATTGGACGATAGTTACTGGGTAGGGATTTGCTGCCTTTTTTGAATATCGGTGTTACGTTGGCTATCTTCCACTGATCAGGCATAGTTCCAGACTGCAAGGATCTATTGAATAGTAATGTCAGTGGTTTGGAGAGCTCATCCTTAGCTTCCTTTAGAACTCTAGGCGAGATTGTATCAGGTCCAGGCGTTTTATTTACGTTGAGTTTATCTAAACAATTCAATACTTCTCTCTCTGTAACGGTGATATTGCTTAGAACATCTGAATTATCAATCTGAATCGGCGATGGTGTAGGAATATCACTGAGGTCTTCTGTTGTAAAAACTGATGCAAAGAAGGTATTTAGGGCATTACTCATTTGTACTTCGTCTTTGGTGTATTCTCCATTTTCATCGACTAACGGTCCAACAGTTGAAGTAACTACTTTTTTCTTTCTGATATAACTATAGAATTCTTTCGGGTTTGTTTTACTTTGATTCACAATATGTAACTCTAGGGTCTTTTTACTTTGCTTAATTAACTTTTTGGCTTTGCGTCGTAGCTCTACAAATTTCATCCGTTCTTCGTCATTTTGTGAGGATTTTAATCTATCATTAGCAAATTTTTTAGCAAGCAGGCAGTTTGAAATATCTTTATTCCACCATTTGGGCTTATTATTATGGCCTGGATGCCGTATTTTCGATGGTATGCAGTCTTGCACTGCTTTTAGGTAAGTGGTTTCGAATAACTTCCAAGATGTATTTATGTCGTTATTGTTAATTAAAAAGCTCCAGTCAGTTTCTTTAAACATAGCTCTAAGTTTATGAAAGTTTGCTTTCTTGAAATTAGGGACTTTTTCGATGCTACTATTTGGTTCGTTACTAGTAAAGTTTAAAGTGAAAGTTATCGTACGATGGTCGCTGTTACTGAATTCATCACCAACATTCAAATTCTCTATTAATTCTTCTTTTGTTGCAAGTACAATGTCAAGAACGTTATTACCACGGGTCGGTGTTCGAACAAATTGATAAAGCGAACTCTCTTGCAAGTTCGTATACAAGTCATGTCCGGAGTGTGAAGTAAGAGTATCGCCCCACTTGGTCACAGGTAAATTAAAGTCGCCAAAAAAATACGGTATCTTGTGAGTTACTTACATCTGCAATTTGTTCATAAATTTCTCGGTCAGTTTGCACTGATTGAGCTGGAGGTCTGTATATTAATGCAAGTATTATTTTTGTACCTTTATTATTCTTTATTAGCACAAAAGATGTGTCGACGTTCACAATTTGAGGTTTTGACAAGAGGGTCGGGTTAAGACTTTCTTTGATATAAAATAAAACGCCACCTCCATTTTTATTTATTCGGCTTTTCTCAAACATTACATAACCGGGAAGTGAATACTCTGCTAAAAAGTCTCTATCTACTGTATTGAGCCAAAATTCTGTTATACCAATCACATCATAATTTTCAGTAAACACTAGTTCCTCTATATCTGAAAATTTATTGCGTATGCTACGAGCGTTTGCATAGAAAACCTTTAAAGTTGCGGTTTTAGAACTCACAGAACGTTCTTTAATCAAATTTTTGGTTCTGATCGGATCTACATTTACATTCATGGCTGACATCGGTCCTCGGTCGTTATCCCTGGCGGTTTTGAATTTGGGTCGTGTTGGTGGAGCTTTATCCAAATTCGCGGTTCTTGACAGATTAGCATTTAATTCCTTTGCAGGTTGCCGCCCTCGCTGTCTTCGGTCCTCCTTCCTGGTTGTCCTGTGCTGAGTCGATTTCTTCTCCGAAAATCCTTCACCGCATCGTTGAGAAGACGCCCAAAACGTACTGCTCCCACCTGGTTCAGATGAACTCCATCGTCCAAAAACAAATAGTCATCGTAGTAGAAATTGTCCCAGGTGTCGACGAATCCCACGTTTTCCTTCCTGCAGAGGTTTGCTAGACAACGATTTGTGCTGGTGGCTATATTGTAAAATCGGCTCTCTACACCAAGCCGGGGGACGATTCCTGAGACGATGATCCTTGATGACTTCTCCTTAAACGACTTGATCAGCTGCTGGTACTTTAAAAGCAAATCTTCCGACCGGGTTCGCTGTACATCGTTGGATCCAACGTGGATGACGTACATTGTATTAACAGGGGCCAGCTTAGATACTTCGTCAACTGCAGCAACTACGTCGTCCACACCACCACCAGGGATACCAAAAACGCTTCCTGGTCTTAGGTGCTCTGGCGCAAAACTCTGTGAGCTGACCACGTATCATCGAGTCTCCCACGAGCCGGACTTCTTCTATTTCCGCTTCGTCATCTGAGTCTGCGAGTATCTGGAAGCGGTTTTGACACTCGGTAATCGGTATGGGTTTCCTGGTCTTGGGGCAAACGTTGTTCCTCACAACACGGAAGTTGTCTTGAGCGGGAAGAGAGTTACTATTTGTTTCTTGAGTATCGGAACCATCAGATGAAATGGCTACTGCAGGCGTTGAATTGTTGGCAGTTGACGTTGGGGCGTTGGTGGCTGCTGGAGTTGCGGTAACAATTGAAGTTTGTGGTACTCCAACGTTGAGTGTTACAATCCAACGTTGAGTGTGCTGCAGTCTATAACGTCTCGGGGAAGCCCATTCCACAAGTTGACAACTCGATTGAAGAAGACATTCTTAGATTCGTGCGAGTTAAAAGATTTAGAGAGAGAGAGAGAGAGAGAGAGAGAGAGAGAGAGAGAGAGAGAGAGAGAGAGAGAGAGAGAGAGAGAGACAGAGAGAGAGAGTATACAAAAGAGTGCAAAGGAAATAAAGCAACAACAGATCTAGTGACCCTTCTAGGCTGCTTGTCCTCCAAAACACTGAGGATCAAGTGTCCAACAGTGGTTTAGAGTGGGTAAGGGAACATTGGAAAGGGAACTACTGCCCTGGAACTAATGTCCGTGGCAGGATTAGGAAGTTAGTAGGGGACAGATGGGTTAGCAACTGAGGGGGGGATAAAATAAAGTTATTCATTTACAAACGCAGTCAGTCGCGGGTTTGATGCGAGATATTTGTCTAAGCGGAGTTTAAATGAATCAACGGTGCTGCAGTCTATAACGTCTCGGGGAAGCCCATTCCACAAGTTGACAACTCGATTGAAGAAGAAATTCTTAGATTCGTGCGAGTTAAAAGATTTACCAATAATTTTGCAACCGTTTCCCCGCGTGTAATTAGATTGGTCGATAGTGAAGTACTTACTACAGTTCATATTGTCGATGCCTTTGATGATTTTGAACACTTGAATTAAGTCACCTCTTAATCTGCGCTGGGTTAAAGGAAATAGATTTAATTCTCTAAGACGCTCTTCGTATGGTTTGTTTTTTAGGCTAGGTATCATTTTGGTAACTACGTTGAACTCGTTCTAGCTTGTTTATATCTTTTTGGTAATAAGGGCACCAGGATTGAACGCAGTATTCCGGAAGAGGGTGGACTAAGGAATTGTAAAGGGTTAGGATAACTTCTTTGGATTTATGCTCAAATGACCTGCCTATAAAGCCAATTATTTTGTTTGCCTTCTTAACAACTTCTGAACATTGTTGACTCGGTTTTAGGTTACTCGATATTGTTACTCTCCAGAGAGAGAGAGAGAGAGAGAGAGAGAGAGAGAGAGAGAGAGAGAGAGAGAGAAGAGAGAGAGAAAGTACAAAGGAGCACAAAGGAAATCAAGCAACAACATATATAGTGACCCTTCTAGGCTGCTTGTCCTCCAAAACACTGAGGATCAAGTGTCCAAACAGTGGTTTAGATTGGGTAAGGGAACATTGGAAAGGGAACTGCTGCCCTGGAACTAATGTCCGTGGCAGGATTAGGAAGTTAGTAGGGACAGATGGGTTAGTAACTGAGGGGGGGATAAAATAAAGTTATTCATTTACAAACGCAGTCAGTCGCGGGTTGATGCGAGATATTTGTCTAGGCGGAGTTTAAATGAATCAACGGTGCTGCAGTCTATAACGTCTCGGGGAAGCCCATTCCACAAGTTGACAACTCGATTGAAGAAGAAATTCTTAGATTCGTGTGAGTTAAAAGATTTACCAATAATTTTGCAACCGTTTCCCCGCGTGTAATTAGATGTAATTAGATTGGTCGATAGTGAAGTAATTACTACAGTTCATATTGTCGATGCCTTTGATGATTTTGAACACTTGAATTAAGTCACCTCTTAATCTGCGCTGGGTTAAAGGAAATAGATTTAATTCTCTAAGACGCTCTTCGTATGGTTTGTTCTTTAGGCTAGGTATCATTTTGGTAACTCTACGTTGAACTCGTTCTAGCTTGTTTATATCTTTTTGGTAATAAGGGCACCAGGATTGAACGCAGTAATTCCAGAAGAGGGCGACTAAGGAATTGTAAAGGGTTAGGATAACCTTTCTTTGGATTTATGCTCATATGACCTGCCTATAAAGCCAATTATTTTGTTTGCCTTCTTAACAACTTCTGAACATTGTTGACTCGGTTTTAGGTTACTCGATATTGTACTCCCAGATTGGTTTCTCTGTTTACATTCTTAAGCTGAGTGCCATTCATCGAATAGTTTGCTTTCTCATTTAGGTATCCGATATGTAGTACTTTACATTTATCCGCATTGAAACTCAAAAATGTAAAAACATTGAAAATTCGCATTAAGAGAGAGAGAGAGAGAGAGAGAGAGAGAGAGAGAGAGAGAGAGAGAGAGAGAGAGAGAGAGAGAGTACCTTACACTCGAGTATGTCTATGTCCTCAACAACCAATCAACAATACTATACCCTGTTTTCAAGCAGGTAGGACAGAAATCGTGGATCCTTAACCTCTGTAACTCGAAAAGGGCTAGAAAAAATGGGCAGTCAATTATCACACCTATTCCTTGGCTGACTCTTCCCAAATGGTAGACATATTAGCTCGATTAGGTCTACTATAGTGGATTTTTTTATTTATAGGGGTTAGTGTTCTAGAGTTTTTTATTTATAGGGGTTAGTGGTCTAGATGTGTTTTTATTTATAGGGGTTAGTGGTCTAGATGTGTTTATTTATAGGGGTTAGTGGTCTAGATGTTTTATATTTATAGTGGTTAGTGGTCTAGATGTGTTTTATTTATAGGGGTTAGTGGTCTAATGTTTTTTATTTATAGGGGTTAGTGGTCTACTGTAGATGTTTTTTATTTATAGGGGTTAGTGGGTCTGATGTGTTTTATTTATAGGGTTAGTGGTCTAGATGTTTTTTATTATAGGGGTTAGTGGTCTAGATGTTTTTATTTATAGGGTTAGTGGTCTACTGTAGATGTGTTTTATTTATAGGGTTAGTGGTCTAGATGTGTTTTTTTTATAGGGGTTAGTGGTCTAGATTGTTTTTTATTTATAGGGGTTAGTGGTCTAGATGTTTTTTATTTATAGGGGTTAGTGGTCTACTGTAGATGTGTTTTATTTATAGGGGTTAGTGATCTAGATGTGTTTTTATTTATAGGGGTTAGTGGTCTAGATGTTTTTTTTATTTATATATATATATATACTGTATATATATATATATATAATTTTTTTTTTTTTTTTTTTAATATTCCAACTTACTTCCTCTCGGGCATAGGCTGAGAGCCTTAACATTCACCCGCTTTACAATGAACAGTGAAGCCCGTGAAGTCTTGTTCCAGTCTAGGGAGTGAGATGTGAAGCCACGTAGAGTTACAACGAGCGCCTGCCATCTTGCCTTCACATGAGGCACGGTGCTCACTCATGGCCCGAAACCGACCCAATCTCTGAAGCCACCTCGTTCCCGTGCTTCACTGTCTCACCCCTACACTCGGACTCTTACACTTACACACACACAAACGCCACCTGTTGAGCAGATAACTCACCAGGCATTGCACCCCAAAAGCATATTTTGAATATGGGAATATTCATACAGTGCCATTTAATCAGGGGAACAATGAGGGTATTTTATTGACGTTTCGGTGGGCTTGTGGTAATGCACTGATACTAGGTACAGCACAAATTCCATCCCAATAATATCTTCCCATTGATACATCGGGATTTGAAACCCGGGACCTTTGGATTACCAGCCAGTGGCAAGACCACTCCACCACACCTTCCCTGTGGTCTAGATGTGTTTTATTTATAGGGGTTAGTGGTCTAGGTGTTTTTTATTTACAGGGGTTAGTGGTCTAGATGTTTTTTATTTACAGGGGTTAGTGGTCTAGATGTTTTTTTTATTTATAGGGGTTAGTGGTCTAATGTTTTTTATTTACAGGGGTTAGTGGTCTAATGTTTTTTTATTTACAGGGGTTAGTGGTCTAGATGTTTTTTATTTATAGGGGTTAGTGGTCTAGATGTTTTTTATTTACAGGGGTTAGTGGTCTAATGTTTTTATTTACAGGGGTTAGTGGTCTAGATGTTTTTTATTTATAGGGGTTAGTGGTCTAGATGTTTTTTATTTACAGGGGTTAGTGGTCTAATGTTTTTTATTTACAGGGGTTAGTGGTCTAGATGTTTTTTATTTATAGGGGTTAGTGGTCTAGATTTTTTTTTATTTTTTTATTTATTTTATTTTTTTTTCTATGTGATTGAGGGAGGCAAAAGGCATAACTGCCTATAGCGAGTGCCTCCCCCATAGTTGAAAGAGTGACAGGGCCAATATCAAGGGACGTTCGAGCCAAAATGCCTGGACACACGGAGTTTGAAGCAATTTAAGTCATAGGAAGAGGGAAAGACTGATTCTGGGAGAGAGTTCCAGAGCTCAGATGTTGAGTAGAAGAAAGTTTGAGAGTAACGTTTCACTCTTGGGTTGGAGAGTTGCACAGAGTAGGGGTGGGATTGAGTTGCAAGACGGGTACCACGTGCCCTACATAAAGGAGGTGGTATGCACTGGGATAGCTCTGAGGAACACTGATTATTATAGTAGCGATAGAATAGCGAGAGAGATGCAACATTGCGGCGGAGAGAGAGAGATTGCAGAGAGTTGGTGAGTGGACGGGAGTTAATGATACGAAAGGCCTTCCTTTCAACTTTGTCTAGGAGAGCGGTGTGAGAGGAACCTCCCCACACATGTGAACAATACTCAATACAAGGGCGCACTATGCCCCTGTACAGAGCAAGAAGCTGTGCAGGGGAAAAGAACCCCCTAAGGCGGTTGAGCACACCCAGCTTCTGGGAGGCTGCCTTAGCAAGACTGGTAATATGGTCCTTCCAAATGAGAGCAGAAGAAAAAGAGACACCAAGAATATTGAGAGAAGATGAAGGGTTGATTTTGTATTGTTGAAGAATAAGGGATAGTCCGCTGGGAGATCCTGACGGGTAGATAGATGGAGAAATTGGGTTTGGAAGCATTAAAGTTAACAAGGTTTTCTCTGCCCCAATTGGAAATAGTATTTAGATCAGAATTTAAGAGTTCTATGGCTTCATTACGTTTGTCGTTGAGGGATTGCTGGCTGGGGCGTTCTGAAAAACTAATGGAGTAGTGTAAGGTTGAGTCGTCTGCGTATGAATGGATGGGAAATTAAGGTACAGTTAAGGAGATCATTTATAAAAATTAGAAAGAGAATAGGAGATAGGACAGAGCCCTGAGGAACACCGGAGTTTATAGGGTGAGGAAGTGAACAATGGCCGTCCACAACCGCAGCTATGGAACGGCCGGAAAGAAAATTAGAGACAAAGGCACAGATGGAGGGATAGAAACCGAAGGAGGGTAGTTTAGAAATTAAAGATTTATGCCAGACTCTATCGAAGGCTTTCGATATGTCTAGTGCAATAGAAAAAGTCTCACCGAAGTCCCGAAAGGAGGATGACCAAGAGTTAGTAAGATATGAAAGAAGATCACCAGTAGAGCGACCCTTAAGGAAGCCATACTGGCGATCTGAGAGCAGATTATGAGAAGAGAAATGCTTAAGAAATTTGGAAGCAAGAATAGTTTCAAAAACTTTAGAAAGACAAGAGATAAGAGCAATTGGACGATAGTTGGAGGGTTGAGAGCGGTCACCCTTCTTTGGGACAGGTTGAATGTGAGCAAACTTCCAGCATGAAGGGAAGACGTTAGAGGATAGACAGAGACGAAAGAGTTTGCCTAGGCAGGGAGTCAGCACGGAAGCACAGTTTTTGAGAACAACAGGAGGAACACCGTCCGGACCATACGCCTTATTAGTGTTAAGCCCAGAGAGGGTAGAAAGTACATCTTTAGAAGAGATTAGGATATTAGGCATAAGAAGGAGGGCGGAGAGGGAGGAATAGCACCGGAATCATCCAAGGTGGAGTTTCTAGCAAAAGTTTGAGCGAAGAGTTTAGCTTTGTCAGAGGAAAAGTGATGGTTGTGCCATCAGAGTGGGAAAGGGGAGGGAAAGACGAGGAAGAGAAATTGTTGGAGAGGTTTTTGGCTAGATGCCAGAAAGCTTGGGAAGAGCTAGAGTTGGATAGTTCAGTGCATTTATTATTGATGAAAGAGTGTTTGGCAAGTCGAAGAACAAATTTGGCTTGATTCCGGGCAGAAACATATGAAGAATGAGAGTCTTGAGTTTTAAGGCGTCGGTACCGTTTGAATGCTTTCTCCTTATTGCGGACAGCAGTAGAACAGGCGTGATTTACAGGGGTTAGTGGTCTAATGTTTTTTATTTACAGGGGTTAGTGGTCTAGATGTTTTTTTATTTATAGGGGTTAGTGGTCTAGATGTTTTTTTATTGATAGGGGTTAGTGGTCTAGATGTTTTTTATTTATAGGGGTTAGTGGTCTAGATGTTTTTTTATTTATAGGGGTTAGTGGTCTAGATGTGTTTTATTTATAGGGGTTAGTGGTCTAGATGTTTTTTTATTTATAGGGGTTAGTGGTCTAGATGTTTTTTATTTATAGGGGTTAGTGGTCTAGATGTTTTTTTATTTATAGGGGTTAGTGGTCTAGATGTTTTTATATTTATAGGGGTTAGTGGTCTAGATGTATTTTATTTATAGGGGTTAGTGGTCTAGATGTTTTTTTATTTTATAGGGGTTAGTGGTGTAGATGTTTTTTTATTTATAGGGGTTAGTGGTCTAGATGTTTTTTTATTTATAGGGGTTAGT
Source organism: Lithodes maja (assembly GCA_037953745.1). Classification (NCBI taxonomy): domain Eukaryota; kingdom Metazoa; phylum Arthropoda; class Malacostraca; order Decapoda; family Lithodidae; genus Lithodes; species Lithodes maja. The sequence continues at coordinate 111,757 of JBAKBP010005005.1, read as the reverse complement.
GGTCTAGATGTTTATTTTATTTTATAGGGGTTAGTGGTCTAGATGTTTTTTATTTATAGGGGTTAGTGGTCTAGATGTTTTTTATTTATAGGGGTTAGTGGTATAGATTTGTTACCTAAATTTAATGACTAGACTATAGTACACGATATGTGGCATTAATATGACTGAGGTTGACGGATCCTATAGTCTCTCTCTCTCTCTCTCTCTCTCTCTCTCTCTCTCAGTGTTTTGGAGGACAAGCAGCCTAGAGGAGTCACTAGACCTGTTGTTGCTTGATTTAATTTGTACTCTCTCTCTCTCTTCTTTTCATTCCTGCTTCTCCTCTTTCTCTTCCTGCTCAGCCTACTCCTACTCCTCCTCCTCCTCCTCCTTCCTTCTTCTTCTCCTCTCTTCTCTCTCTCTCTCTCTCTCTCTCTCTCTCTCTCTCTCTCTCTCTCTCTCTCTCTCTCTCTACACACACTTTATTCTCATATATTACCCAAGTTTTTCGAAGAAGGCCAGACATTTCTCAAACGAATGTTCGTATTTTTTTATGAAAGAGAATGGCTTTGTTAGTTTTGTGGTCCCTCGGAGAATAATTAAAAGGGGGGATGGCCCGGTTTTCTGGATCACTTTCTCCCTCATGTTTAACCCCATTAGTTTTCAGATGTTAAGATGTTTGCCTCATTAGTTAGTCATTTTAAGAACTTTCGCCCCATTTCTTCGTCAATATTTAGATCTTTCGTGCTATTTAGGCGTCGATTTTTCCCCTGGCGAACGATAGTGAGCCAGTAACATTTGTCTATCGAAAAATGTACAAATTAATCTACAAGGGGAATCTAATGGATGTTTTATTTGTTTTATTTAATGGTCTAGGGAGGAAACTAGAAAAATAATGAATAAATGCAAAAATCGCCCCAAAAGTGAACCATCTCCCCTTAAAACGGGGACTATTTCATTCTGGTGGGATTTAGGTGGTGGCTGCTGCTGTTGTTGATTGTGTTGTTCTTGTTATTATTTATGTTGCTGTTGTTGTTGTTATTGTTATTAGTGTTGATATTTATGTTGCTGTTGTTGTTGTTGTTATTGTTATTAGTGTTGATGTTTATGTTGCTGTTCTTGTTTTTGTTGTGGTGTTGTTCTTTGGTGTTATTATTATTATTATAATTGTTGTTGTTGTTGTTGGCTAGGCTTTGGATTTGTTTGTTGTTGTTGTTGTTGTTGTTGTTGGCTAGGCTTTGGATTTGTTGTTGTTGTTGTTGTTGGCTAGGCTTTGGATTTGTTGTTGTTTCTATAGTATACTCATTTACTAATTTACTGAGTGACACCAGTGAACACAGGGCCATGGTAACTGGATTACAGGTGCATTTTCACATATTCTGAGAATGAACCCGAAAAAAAAACATTCAAATTATTTTCTTAATACCAGTGACACAAAATAAGTGCATGCAGGCAACATTACGCGATTTTGGAATGCAATTTAAGAATCAAAGGGGTATGAGGTCCATTCCATTTACCTATCATCCTTCGAACGCTACCCCCCCCCCCCCCCAAAAAAAAAAAAAAAAAAACACACACACACACACACACTGATTATTTTTGTTTACCAAAGGCCGAATAGCATGGAGAAATGCGTCATCATAAACTGAAGGATTTAAAATGTGTGGGTTCCCAATTCTACATAATGCCCCTTCCCCCAACATAATATATATATACCGGTATATATTATATATAAATAAAACTATATTTAATGAATACGAATATTTTAGAAACATTTATCCCTATTTATTACAATACATCTCTCTCTCTCTTTCACACACACGCACAAACACACACGCTATCTCACTATATATCGCTCTCCCTCTCCCTCTCTCTATCTATGTCTTACTGTAGCTTCATATTCATATAGCCACTTATCGTTCACTCACACACACACACACACACCTAATCTCTCTCTCTCTCTCTCTCTCTCTCTCAGAAACACACGCATGCACAATCACAGTTCCCCCCCCCCCCTCCCCCACACACACACAATAGCCACCCCTGGGGCAGCCCTTCCATCCCGCCGTTTTGGTCGCTCTCGTAATGTTACCAACTTTACTCTGTCGTCAACTAACCTTCATATCTCTCTCTCTCTCTCTCTCTCTCTCTCTCTCTCTCTCTCTCTCTCTCTCTCTCTCTCTCTTCAATATAAACTCAAGCAAGCTCCAAAAACTCATTCCAGGAGATGATTTCCGTTTTGTAAATAGTAAAGCAAAATACAGTACATATATTCCTGTACACTATCTTCGTCACCACCACCCTCACCATCACTATCACCACCACACCACAATCACCATCATCACCACAGCTCACCACCATTACCACACCACTATCATCACACCTCATTCACCACATCCATCGGGGCCATTATAGCTGTGTGTGTGTGTGTGTGTGTGTGTGTGTGTGTGTGTGTGTGTGTGTGTGTGTGTGTCTGTCTGTGTGTGTGGTGTCTGTCTGTCTGTCTGTGTGTGTGGTGTCTGTCTGTCTGTCTGTGTGTGTGTGTGTGTGTGTGTGTGTGTGTGTGTGTGTGTGTGTGTGTGTGTGTGTGTGTGTGTGTGTGATATAAACCCCAGGTGAGTTACTGCTATAGGGTAATTAGCTCAGGTATACATCAGAGCCAATCAAGGGGGTACTATTATCATCACTATAAAACCGGTATCACACGAACACTTTTTCCCTCAACATTTATCCTCAACACTGGTCTGGCAGCTTATGAGTTTAACATGTATAATATTTCGGTCACCTATATTCATCTACTAACAGTCTAGTTTCCGATACCAGTGCAAAATAGTCCAGAAATGTTGCCAGAAATTTTTTGATCATCGAATGTTGACTATAAAAGCTCTCGTGTGATACCGGCTTAACTCACCTCACAATCACCACCATATTAACTCATCCCACCATCATCACCATCATCACTACCAACATCATCACTAAAACTCCCTTCATCACTATCATCACATTAACTAAGCCACCATCACCACCACTATAATTCGTATTCACAATCACCCTCACATTAACTAAGCCACCATCACCAATTTCACCATCACTAACACCACTGCAATCATAACTACTTCACCACCACCACCAATTTCACCACCACCAATTTCACCACCATCATCACAATCATTCCTTCACCATCACTAATACCACAACAATCATAACATATTTCACCATCACCACCAATGTCACCACTACCAACATCACTACAATCATAACATATTTCACCATCACCACCAATGTCACCACTACCAACATCACTACAATCATAACATATTTCACCATCACCACCACTAATACCGCTACAATCGTAACAACACCAACATCACCTTTATAACTTCTTTCACCATCACCACCAATTTCACCACCACTACATCATAACTCACCTAACCATCACCACCACCATAACTGACCCAGGACGAAGCTGTATCCAGGTGAGTGACTGCTGAAGGGTAATGAGTTCAGGTATAATGATGGTACACAGGAGGGGGAGAGGGGGGGGGGGGGGTTTACTATCATCATCATCATCATCATAACGAACCTTACCATTGTCCTTGCATTAGTTTTGAGATTGTAAGACGTCCGCCCCATTAATTTAGCGGTGTTGAGACCTTTTGCCCCATTTCTATACTAAATCAAGACTTTTCGTGCCATTTAGGTGTCGATTTTTTCCTGGCGAGCGATAGCGAGCCTGTAATTTTAAGAGAAACCGGTCTTTGGCCGGAAATTTTTTCTATCGAAAAATGTACAAATTTCATCTATAAAGGGGGTCTAATTTTAAGCTTGATGGAAGTCCAGGGAACAAACTAAAAACCTCCCCTTTTTTTTTTTTTTTTTTTTTTTTTTAAGGAGACTATGAACGGAGGAAGGAAAAACAGATAAAAGGTCCATGTGCCTAAAGGCATCCTCCATTCATAAAATATTTGTAACAACTGGATTTAAACATTTGTAAATTGTAAGTTTGTGGAAAGCAATTCGAGGGAAGTGAATTCCAAAGAGTAGTAGCTCTGGGGATAAATGAATTCTGATAAGCAGAAGTTCTGCATTGTGGAGGAGAAAGTGTAAATTCATGGGCGCTCTCAGCTGCCCTAGTTCTACGGGGAAAGATGTGGAGAGGCGGCACAATTGAAGCAAGTTCCTCGGAACAATTGCTGTGAAAATATCTGTAGAATAATGCAAGGGATGCAACGTTTCTTCGTATGGATAATGTAGGAAGGTCCTGTGTGATTGCAGGGTTATTGATTAATCTAATAGCTTTATTTTGAATTTTGTCCAACTGCCTCAATGCAACCACTCCACTTCCACCCCACAGAGGTGAACAGTAACCTTAACTCCTCCTACCTCTTATCACCACTATTATTCCTTCACCATCACCACCACTAACACCCCAACAATCCTAACTTATCTCACCATCACCACCACCACCATAATTGCCCCCCCGGAGGAAGCCATCCAGGTGAGTGACTGCTGTAGGGTAATGAGTTCAGGTATAATGGCACCACCACACTCACCACACTCACCACAACACGGGGCCTTTGTCTTCCTTAATCTGGATCCCCTTCTCCCTCATGTTTAGCCCCATTAGTCTTCTCATTTTAAGACGTTATTTCCGTTAGTTTGGCGATGTTAAGACCTATTGCCTATTTTTTATATCAATATCAAGACCTTTCGTGCAAATAATTTAGACGTCGATTTTTTCCTGGCGAGCGATAGCGACCCTGTAAATTTTTCTACCGAAAAATGTACAAATATATCTTGAAGGGGGGTCTAGGGAGTGTTTTTCTAAGCTTGAAGGTCTAGCGAGGAAAACAAAAGAAAATCTTGAATATATACATACTGTATATAGACCGCCCAAAATAACCACTGACCTCTTAACTCATCACCAGCATAACTGACCCAGAACAAAGCCATCCAGGTGAGTGACTGTTGTAGGGTAATGAGTCCAGGTATAATGACACCACCACACTCAAGCCAGCACAGTCGATCACACTATTTAACCCTTTTACGCATATGACGCGATTTTGAGCCTATTGGGGATACTTTAAAGCCTTTGTTACCATCAGGGGTATTTAGAAACCTTTAGTTTAAGTTACTTCAACCTCTGCAGTTATCTTTGAGTTAGCTGTGGGCAGAAAACTAATTTTGGAGAGGTAATTATAAGAGTGAGAGAACTCTTATTTCTTATTGCTAATCTGTCAACCTCTGCGTCATAAATGCGTGAAAGGGTTAATTTCATATATATAATCATGGCGTGGATACAACTAATGTGGCCAACTGTAAAGCTAGTGAGCTCTTATGATTTTCTTTATGCAAATATACCCAATTGGATTAAGGGGAGGTTTGCACTGGAGGGATTTTTTTCTCGAACTTCCTTCTCCCTCATGATTAGCCCCGTTGCTTTTGAGATTTTAAGACGTTCGCCCCATTAGTTTGGCGATTTTAAAAACTTTCACCCCATTTATGTCACTTTTAAGACCATTTAGGTGTCGATTTTTTCCTGGCGAGCGATAGCGAGCCTGTAATTTAAGAGGAACCGGCCTTTGGCCGGGAATTTTTTTCTATCGAAAAATAAAATATACAAATTTATCTTGAAATGGGGTCTAGGTGGTGTAATTTTAAGCTTGATGGAGGTCTAGCGAGGAAACTAAAAAAAACAACTTAATGTTGAGGTCAAATCAGCTATAAATATATATAAGTAGATGATGGCAAATATATACAGTATATATAGCCACTACTTGTACATGCCAACACCAAAGTGGACCTGGGCCACTCATAATTACCACTCCATCATTATCATTTCACAGGAGGTTACTACATGCAGGGCAATTTGAAGGAAAGTTGCCAGCCATTTTTGCCTACAATATCTAAGCGTAATTACAAGTGGTGACCTGCTTTTTGTTATTTCTGTCCTTTTCTCTCTTTCTCTGGCTTGTATCCATTCGGCCCCAATCAGCCAACTATTTTAAGACGTTTATCCCCATCTAGGTGTCGATTTCTTCCTGGCGAGCGATAGCGAGCCAGCATTATATGAAGAAATCCGGCTTCGCCGGAGACATTTTTCTATCGAAACATGTACAAATTTAGCCTGCTGTCAAACACAAATTAAAAATATGCTGGCTCGCTACCGCTCACCAGTAAAAAATTGCCACCTGGATGGGGATAAACGTCTTAAAACAGTAGGCTGAATGGGGCCAAATGGATACAAGCCAGAGAAAGATAAAAAAGGACAGAACAAAAACAGGTCACCCTCCTTAAAGACGATGGGGTTTACTAATTTGTTTCCCGGTATATATTAAGTTATTTATTGAACATTTATTAATGTTACTATTATTAATATTTTAGTTTCCTCCCTAGACCTTCATCAAGCTTTAAAAAACACACCGTAGACCCCCTTTCACGATAAATTTGTACATTTTTCGGTAGAAAATTTCCACCGGCCGAAGGCCGATTCCTAAAAAAATTACAGGCTCGCCCGCCAGGCAAAAAATCATCTAAATGGCACGAAAGGTCTTAAAATCGCCAAAGTAATGGAGCGAACGTCGTGAAATGTATAAACTTATATAGACATGAGGGAGAAGGAGTTTCAGGAAAAGCAAATACCTCCTCTTAAGGGGAGGTATTTAGTTTCATCCCTAGAACTCCATCAAGCTTAAAATTACACCCCCTAGACCCCCTTTGAAGATTAATTTGTAAATTTTTCGGTAGAAAAATTTCCTGGCCCAAGGCCGGTTCCTCTCAAATTACAGGCTCGCTATCGCTCGCCAGGACAAAATTGACACCTAAATGGCACGAAAGTTCTTAAAATTGACAGAAATGGGGCGAAAGTTCTTAAAATCGCCAAACTAAAGGGGGCGAGCGTCTTAAAATCTAAAAAGCAATGGGGCTAAACATGAGAGAGAAAGGGGTCCAGAAAAAAATCCCCCAAGTGGACCTCTCCCCTTAAAACTAGTGAGTCGGTGGGATCCGACAAGGTCACAATAGTAATGTTTCAAAGAGGAAAAGATCACAATTATTTAGGGGGGAAGGTTTGTTTTTCTGGACCCCCTTCTCACTCGTGGTTAGCCCCGTTAGTATTGCCATTTTAAGACTTTCGTCCCATTAGTTTGACGATTTTAACACCTTTTGCCCCATTTTTCGTTGTCAATTTTAAGACCTTTTTGTGCCATTTAGGTGTAAAAAAATATTTCTGGCGAGCGATAGCCAGCCTGTAATTTTAAGATGAACCGGTCTTTGGCCGGGACATTTTTCTACCGAAAAATGTACAAATATTTTTTGAAAGGGGGCCTAGGTAGGAAACTAATATAATAATAAGCAAATACATAAGTAAACTGTACCCCCCCCCCCCCCCCCCCCCTTAAAACAATACGTGAGGCGCGCGGCGGGTCCAATAAGCAGGGTAAAGAAAACGTAATGATCAACAAACTAAAAGACGATCCTATTAACATGTTGAGCCGGTTACTGCATACGAAGAGAGGGAACACAGAGCTATAATTCCCAAAACGTAAAACTTCTAAATACCACGCACACTTTCTCACTCTCTCTCTCTCTCACACACACACACACACACACACACACACACACACACACACACACACACACACATTTACTCTCTCTCTCTCTCTGTCTCTCTCTCACACACACATATATTTACACTCTTTCTCTCTCTCTCACACACACACCCACACACATTTACACACTCACTCTCTCTCTCTCTCTCACCCACACACAGGCCTTCAAACATTTCCAAACTCGCTCCATTTTCATCGCAAAACCTGTTCTCAATATTCATCCATTTTCGTGAAATACATACGAACGGTCTCGAATATTTTGCCCGGCTCGTCTGTGTTTGCTACCTGTTATATATATAGCCATTCAGGGGAGATTTCCACTTGCGGGATTTTTTTCTTTACCCCTTTCTCCCTCATGTTTAGCCCCATTGCTTTTGAGATTTTAAGACGTTCGCCCCATTAGTTTGGCGAATTTAAGAACTTTTACCCCGTTTATGTCACTTTTAAGAGCTTTCGTCCCATTTAGGTGTCGAATTTTTCCTGGCGAGAGATAGCGAGCCTGTAATTTAAGAGAAACCGGCCTTCGGCCGGGAAATTTTTCTACCGAAAAATGTACACATTTATCTTGAAAGGGGGTCAAGGGGGTGTAATTTAAAGCTTGATGGAAGTCTAGGAAACATACTAAAAACCTCCCCTTAACAACCATGTAATTTATTGCTATATGCACTTATGTTTATTTTGATCTATATTTATTCATTAAATTCTTGGTTTCAATTAATTTGTGTTTTTTTCTTCTTTATATTCTAGCCATTAACCCCTTCTGTGCGGTCGATGTGTTGTTTACTTTAATGTGGTTACCATTAGACGATTGTATTCAGTTTAAATAGGGGCCGCCAGTAATGAACAGGCTTAGAACTATCTCACTTAACCCTTTTTACTTCAACAGGTCCTTCTTAATCTGCCCAAAATCGTCTAAATAAAGCTACAATAAACTTAAAACGACATCGCCCGCACAGAAGGGGTTAATATACTGTATCTGTTACAGTGTCTCCTTTCTGTCATATATGTAGCCATTCCTAACTATATACATATATTTCTATAGGCAGCAATGTTTATTTTGGTCTATATTTATTCATAACATTCTCGGTTCCAATTACTTTCTGTTTAATCTAGAAATTCTGATTATTAATATCTTTCAGTTTCAGAGTTTCCTTCTGTTATATATAGCCATTCCTAGCTATATACATTTATATCTATATGCATCTACGGTTTATCTTATTTCTATATTTACAGGTATTCATTAAATTCTTGCTTCCAATATTGTTTGTATATATTCTGGTTATATACTATATATATCTCAATTACAGTGTATCCTTTCTGTCATATATATATATATATATATGCAGCTATGTGTCCTTTGATCTATATTTATTGATTAAATTCTTGGTTCTAAATACTCTCTGTTTAATCTTTATATTCTGACTATTAACATATCTCAGTGTCAGTGTAGCCTTTGTTATATTCTGACTATTAACATATCTCAGTGTCAGTGTATCCTTTGTTATATTGACTATTAACATCTCTGTGTCAGTGTATCCTTTCTGTTATATCTAGCTATATATAGCTATGTACATACAGTATATTTCTATATGTATCTATGATCTATAATACTAATAATTAACCTCAATTGTAAAAAAACAAAACACGGATATCAAAAATCAATATAGAGTAATTGTAAATATTGATAGTGATCTAGCTGTCTAGTCTTCTATTATACTGTATGGGTCTATTACCACCAATATATTTAGCTGTCTAGTCTTCTATTATACTGTATGGGTCTATTACCACCAATATATTTAGCTGTCTAGTCTTCTTTTATACTGTATGGGTCTATTACCACCAATATATTTAGCTGTCTAGTCTTCTATTATACTGTATGGGTCTATTACCACCAATATATTTAGCTGTCTAGTCTTCCATTATACTGTATGGGTCTATTACCACCAATATATTTAGCTGTCTAGTCTTCTATTATGCTGTATGGGTCTATTACCACCAATATATTTAGCTGTCTAGTCTTCTATTATACTGTATGGGTCTATTACCACCAATATATTTAGCTGTCTAGTCTTCTATTATACTGTATGGGTCTATTACCACCAATATATTTAGCTGTCTAGTCTTCTATTATACTGTATGGGTCTATTACCACCAATATATTAGCTGTCTAGTCTTCTATTATACTGTATGGGTCTATTACCACCAATATATTTAGCTGTCTAGTCTTCTATTATACTGTATGGGTCTATTACCACCAATATATTTAGCTGTCTAGTCTTCTATTATACTGTATGGGTCTATTACCACCAATATATTTAGCTGTCTAGTCTTCTATTATACTGTATGGGTCTATTACCACCAATATATTTAGCGTCTAGTCTTCTATTATACTGTATGGGTCTATTACCACCAATATATTTAGCTGTCTAGTCTTCTATTATACTGTATGGGTCTATTACCACCAATATATTTAGCTGTCTAGTCTTCTATTATACTGTATGGGTCTATTAACCACCAATATATTTAGCTGTCTAGTCTTCTATTATACTGTATGGGTCTATTACCACCATTATACTGTATGGGTCTATTACCACCAATATATTTAGCTGTCTAGTCTTCTATTATACTGTATGGGTCTATTACCACCAATATATTTAGCTGTCTAGTCTTCTATTATACTGTATGGGTCTATTACCACCAATATATTTAGCTGTCTAGTCTTCTATTATACTGTATGGGTCTATTACCACCAATATATTTAGCTGTCTAGTCTTCTATTATACTGTATGGGTCTATTACCACCAATATATTTAGCTGTCTAGTCTTCTATTATACTGTATGGGTCTATTACCACCAATATATTTAGCTGTCTAGTCTTCTATTATACTGTATGGGTCTATTACCACCAATATATTTAGCTGTCTAGTCTTCTATTATACTGTATGGGTCTATTACCACCAATATATTTAGCTGTCTAGTCTTCTATTATACTGTATGGGTCTATTACCACCAATATATTTAGCTGTCTAGTCTTCTATTATACTGTATGGGTCTATTACCACCAATATATTTAGCTGTCTAGTCTTCTATTATACTGTATGGGTCTATTACCACCAATATATTTAGCTGTCTAGTCTTCTATTATACTGTATGGGTCTATTACCACCAATATATTTAGCTGTCTAGTCTTCTATTATACTGTATGGGTCTATTACCACCAATATATTTAGCTGTCTAGTCTTCTATTATACTGTATGGGTCTATTACCACCAATATATTTAGCTGTCTAGTCTTCTATTATACTGTATGGGTCTATTACCACCAATATATTTAGCTGTCTAGTCTTCTATTATGCTGTATGGGTCTATTACCACCATTATACTGTATGGGTCTATTACCACCAATATATTTAACTGTCTAGTCTTCTATTATACTGTATGGGTCTATTACCACCATTATACTGTATGGGTCTATTACCACCAATATATTTAGCTGTCTAGTCTTCTATTATACTGTATGGGTCTATTACCACCAATATATTTAGCTGTCTAGTCTTCTATTATACTGTATGGGTCTATTACCACCAATATATTTAGCTGTCTAGTCTTCTATTTTACTGTATGGGTCTATTACCACCAATATATTTAGCTGTCTAGTCTTCTATTATACTGTATGGGTCTATTACCACCAATATATTTAGCTGTCTAGTCTTCTATTATACTGTATGGGTCTATTAACACCAATATATTTAGCTGTCTAGTCTTCTATTATGCTGTATGGGTCTATTACCACCAATATATTTAGCTGTCTAGTCTTCTATTATACTGTATGGGTCTATTACCACCAATATATTTAGCTGTCTAGTCTTCTATTATACTGTATGGGTCTATTACCACCAATATATTTTTTTTTTTTTTTTTTTTTTTTTTCTATATTCCAACTTACTTCCTCTCGGGCATAGGCTGAGAGCCTTAACATTCACCGCTTTACAATGAACAGTGAAGCCCGTGAGGTCTTGTTCCAGTCTAGGGAGTGAGACATGTGAAGCACGTAGAGTACAATGAGCACCTGCCATCTTGCCTTCACATGAGGCACGGTGCTCACTCATGGCCCGAAACGACCCCATCTCTGAAGCCATCTCGTTCCCGTGCTTCACTGTCTCACCCTCTACACTCGGACTCTCACACTTACACACACACAACGCCACCTGTTGAGCAGATAACTCACCAGGCATTGCACCCCTATAGCATATTTTGAATATGGGAATATTCATACAGTGCTATTTAATCAGGGAACAATGAGGGTATTTTATTGACGTTTCGGTGGGCTTCGTGGTAATGCACTGATACTAGGTACAGCACAAATTCCATCCCAATAATATCTTCCCATTGATACATCGGGATTTGAACCCGGGACCTTTGGATTACCAGGCCAGTGGCAAGACCACTCCACCACACCTCCCCTAAATTTATTATATTAGCTGTCTAGTCTTCTATTATACTGTATGGGTCTATTACCACCAATATATTTAGCTGTCTAGTCTTCTATTATACTGTATGGGTCTATTACCACCAATATATTTAGCTGTCTAGTCTTCTATTATACTGTATGGGTCTATTACCACCAATATATTTAGCTGTCTAGACTTCTATTATACTGTATGGGTCTATTACCACCAATATATTTAGCTGTCTAGTCTTCTATTATACTGTATGGGTCTATTACCACCAATATATTTAGCTGTCTAGTCTTCTATTATACTGTATGGGTCTATTACCACCAATATATTTAGCTGTCTAGTCTTCTATTATACTGTATGGGTCTATTACCACCAATATATTTAGCTGTCTAGTCTTCTATTATACTGTATGGGTCTATTACCACCAATATATTTAGCTGTCTAGTCTTCTATTATACTGTATGGGTCTATTACCACCAATATATTTAGCTGTCTAGTCTTCTATTATACTGTATGGGTCTATTACCACCAATATATTTAGCTGTCTAGTCTTCTATTATACTGTATGGGTCTATTACCACCAATATATTTAGCTGTCTAGTCTTCTATTATACTGTATGGGTCTATTACCACCAATATATTTAGCTGTCTAGTCTTCTATTATACTGTATGGGTCTATTACCACCAATATATTTAGCTGTCTAGTCTTCTATTATACTGTATGGGTCTATTACCACCAATATATTTAGCTGTCTAGTCTTCTATTATACTGTATGGGTCTATTACCACCAATATATTTAGCTGTCTAGTCTTCTATTATACTGTATGGGTCTATTACCACCAATATATTTAGCTGTCTAGTCTTCTATTATACTGTATGGGTCTATTAACACCAATATATTTAGCTGTCTAGTCTTCTATTATACTGTATGGGTCTATTACCACCATTATACTGTATGGGTCTATTACCACCAATATATTTAGCTGTCTAGTCTTCTATTATACTGTATGGGTCTATTACCACCAATATATTTAGCTGTCTAGTCTTCTATTATACTGTATGGGTCTATTACCACCAATATATTTAGCTGTCTAGTCTTCTATTATACTGTATGGGTCTATTACCACCAATATATTTAGCTGTCTAGTCTTCTATTATACTGTATGGGTCTATTACCACCAATATATTTAGCTGTCTAGTCTTCTATTATACTGTATGGGTCTATTACCACCAATATATTTAGCTGTCTAGTCTTCTATTATACTGTATGGGTCTATTACCACCAATATATTTAGCTGTCTAGTCTTCTATTATACTGTATGGGTCTATTACCACCAATATATTTAGCTGTCTAGTCTTCTATTATACTGTATGGGTCTATTACCACCAATATATTTAGCTGTCTAGTCTTCTATTATACTGTATGGGTCTATTACCACCAATATATTTAGCTGTCTAGTCTTCTATTATACTGTATGGGTCTATTACCACCAATATATTTAGCTGTCTAGTCTTCTATTATACTGTATGGGTCTATTACCACCAATATATTTAGCTGTCTAGTCTTCTATTATACTGTATGGGTCTATTACCACCAATATATTTAGCTGTCTAGTCTTCTATTATACTGTATGGGTCTATTACCACCAATATATTTAGCTGTCTAGTCTTCTATTATACTGTATGGGTCTATTACCACCAATATATTTAGCTGTCTAGTCTTCTATTATGCTGTATGGGTCTATTACCACCAATATATTTAGCTGTTTAGTCTTCTATTATACTGTATGGGTCTATTACCACCAATATATTTAGCTGTCTAGTCTTCTATTATACTGTATGGGTCTATTACCACCAATATATTTAGCTGTCTAGTCTTCTATTATACTGTATGGGTCTATTACCACCAATATATTTAGCTGTCTAGTCTTCTATTATACTGTATGGGTCTATTACCACCAATATATTTAGCTGTCTAGTCTTCTATTATACTGTATGGGTCTATTACCACCAATATATTTAGCTGTCTAGTCTTCTATTATACTGTATGGGTCTATTACCACCAATATATTTAGCTGTCTAGTCTTCTATTATACTGTATGGGTCTATTACCACCAATATATTTAGCTGTCTAGTCTTCTATTATACTGTATGGGTCTATTACCACCAATATATTTAGCTGTCTAGTCTTCTATTATACTGTATGGGTCTATTACCACCAATATATTTAGCTGTCTAGTCTTCTATTATACTGTATGGGTCTATTACCACCAATATATTTAGCTGTCTAGTCTTCTATTATACTGTATGGGTCTATTACCACCAATATATTTAGCTGTCTAGTCTTCTATTATACTGTATGGGTCTATTACCACCAATATATTTAGCTGTCTATTCTTCTATTATACTGTATGGGTCTATTACCACCAATATATTTAGCTGTCTAGTCTTCTATTATACTGTATGGATCTATTACCACCAATATATTTAGCTGTCTAGTCTTCTATTATACTGTATGGGTCTATTACCACCAATATATTTAGCTGTCTAGTCTTCTATTATACTGTATGGGTCTATTACCACCAATATATTTAGCTGTCTAGTCTTCTATTATACTGTATGGGTCTATTACCACCAATATATTTAGCTGTCTAGTCTTTTTATACTGTATGGGTCTATTACCACCAATATATTTAGCTGTCCAGTCTTCTATTATACTGTATGGGTCTATTACCACCAATATATTTAGCTGTCTAGTCTTCTATTATACTGTATGGGTCTATTAACACCAATATATTTAGCTGTCTAGTCTTCTATTATACTGTATGGGTCTATTACCACCAATATATTTAGCTGTCTAGTCTTCTATTATACTGTATGGGTCTATTAACACCAATATATTTAGCTGTCTAGTCTTCTATTATACTGTATGGGTCTATTACCACCATTATACTGTATGGGTCTATTACCACCAATATATGTAGCTGTCTAGTCTTCTATTATACTGTATGGGTCTATTACCACCAATATATTTAGCTGTCTAGTCTTCTATTATACTGTATGGGTCTATTACCACCAATATATTTAGCTGTCTAGTCTTCTATTATACTGTATGGGTCTATTACCACCAATATATTTAGCTGTCTAGTCTTCTATTATACTATATGGGTCTATTACCACCAATATATTTAGCTGTCTAGTCTTCTATTATACTGTATGGGTCTATTACCACCAATATATTTAGCTGTCTAGTCTTCTATTATACTGTATGGGTCTATTACCACCAATATATTTAGCTGTCTAGTCTTCTATTATACTGTATGGGTCTATTACCACCAATATATTTAGCTGTCTAGTCTTCTATTATACTGTATGGGTCTATTACCACCAATATATTTAGCTGTCTAGTCTTCTATTATACTGTATGGGTCTATTACCACCAATATATTTAGCTGTCTAGTCTTCTATTATACTGTATGGGTCTATTACCACCAACATATTTAGCTGTCTAGTCTTCTATTATACTGTATGGGTCTATTACCACCAATATATTTAGCTGTCTAGTCTTCTATTATACTGTATGGGTCTATTACCACCAATATATTTAGCTGTCTAGTCTTCTATTATACTGTATGGGTCTATTACCACCAATATATTTAGCTGTCTAGTCTTCTATTATACTGTATGGGTCTATTACCACCAATATATTTAGCTGTCTAGTCTTCTATTATACTGTATGGGTCTATTACCACCAATATATTTAGCTGTCTAGTCTTCTATTATACTGTATGGGTCTATTACCACCAATATATTTAGCTGTCTAGTCTTCTATTATACTGTATGGGTCTATTACCACCAATATATTTAGCTGTCTAGTCTTCTATTATACTGTATGGGTCTATTACCACCAATATATTTAGCTGTCTAGTCTTCTATTATACTGTATGGGTCTATTACCACCAATATATTTAGCTGTCTAGTCTTCTATTATACTGTATGGGTCTATTACCACCAATATATTTAGCTGTCTAGTCTTCTATTATGCTGTATGGGTCTATTACCACCAATATATTTAGCTGTCTAGTCTTCTATTATACTGTATGGGTCTATTACCACCAATATATTTAGCTGTCTAGTCTTCTATTATAGTGTATGGGTCTATTACCACCAATATATTTAGCTGTCTAGTCTTCTATTATACTGTATGGGTCTATTACCACCAATATAATTAGCTGTCTAGTCTTCTATTATACTGTATGGGTCTATTACCACCAATATATTTAGCTGTCTAGTCTTCTATTATACTGTATGGGTCTATTAACACCAATATATTTAGCTGTCTAGTCTTCTATTATACTGTATGGGTCTATTACCACCATTATACTGTATGGGTCTATTACCACCAATATATTTAGCTGTCTAGTCTTCTATTATACTGTATGGGTCTATTACCACCATTATACTGTATGGGTCTATTACCACCAATATATTTAGCTGTCTAGTCTTCTATTATACTGTATGGGTCTATTACCACCAATATATTTAGCTGTCTAGTCTTCTATTATACTGTATGGGTCTATTACCACCAATATATTTAGCTGTCTAGTCTTCTATTTTACTGTATGGGTCTATTACCACCAATATATTTAGCTGTCTAGTCTTCTATTATACTGTATGGGTCTATTACCACCAATATATTTAGCTGTCTAGTCTTCTATTATACTGTATGGGTCTATTAACACCAATATATTTAGCTGTCTAGTCTTCTATTATGCTGTATGGGTCTATTACCACCAATATATTTAGCTGTCTAGTCTTCTATTATACTGTATGGGTCTATTACCACCAATATATTTAGCTGTCTAGTCTTCTATTATACTGTATGGGTCTATTACCACCAATATATTTAGCTGTCTAGTCTTCTATTATACTGTATGGGTCTATTACCACCAATATATTTAGCTGTCTAGTCTTCTATTATACTGTATGGGTCTATTACCACCAATATATTTAGCTGTCTAGTCTTCTATTATACTGTATGGGTCTATTACCACCAATATATTTAGCTGTCTAGTCTTCTATTATACTGTATGGGTCTATTACCACCAATATATTTAGCTGTCTAGTCTTCTATTATACTGTATGGGTCTATTACCACCAATATATTTAGCTGTCTAGTCTTCTATTATACTGTATGGGTCTATTACCACCAATATATTTAGCTGTCTAGTCTTCTATTATACTGTATGGGTCTATTACCACCAATATATTTAGCTGTCTAGTCTTCTATTATACTGTATGGGTCTATTACCACCAATATATTTAGCTGTCTAGTCTTCTATTATACTGTATGGGTCTATTACCACCAATATATTTTGATATGGGTATCTTAATATGGACACATTAAGGGGAGATGGGTCGTTTTTCTGGCCCCCTTCTCATGTTTAGCCCCATTAGTTTTCAGATTATAAGACGTTCGGCCCATTAGTTTAGCGATTTTAAGACCTGGCTTTCTTTGTCAATATTAAAACTGTCATTTAGGTGTCGATTGTTATTCCTGGCGAGCAATAGCGAGCCTGTAATTGTAAATGTAGCCTAACTATGCAAATCTATGTAAGTCGCTCTCTCTCTCTCAATCAAATTTGATTGAATTTTATAACAAACTATTCACATATAACGACATGACGAAATCACTAGATATAATCTTCTTGGACTTTCAAAAAGCTTTCGACAAGGTGCCTCACCGAAAACTATTGGCTAAACTGGAGAGGATAGGTATCAAAGGTGAAATTCATTCTTGGATAAAAAATTGGCTTACAGACAGAAGACAGAGAGTGGTGATAAATGGAGTGGAATCGGAGTGGGAGCCTGTCACTAGTGGAGTTCCACAGGGTTCAGTCCTTGGACCGGTCCTGTTTCTCATTTACATTAACGATATTGATGTAGGGGTAAACAACACCATTTCCAAATTCGCCGACGATACAAAAATAGGAAATACAGTCCTGAACGAAGATGATAGAAATGCGTTGCAATCTGATTTAAACAAGATATCAGAGTGGTCGAAAAAATGGCAGATGCCCTTCAATGTCGATAAATGTCAGGTGCTGCAGGTTGGTAGCAGAAATATGAAATGCAAATACGAAATGAATGGCAAACAAATAAAAACCGCAACGGTAGTAAAAGACCTAGGGGTACTAATATCTGAAAACCTAAAAATTTCCGACCAATGTATAGCAGCTGCAAATAAGGCAAACATAGCATTGGGCTTTATTAAACGAAAATTTACATATAAACATGAAAACGTAATAGTGCCACTGTTCAAAAGTATGGTGAGGCCCCACCTTGAATATGGTGTGCAGTTCTGGTCACCTTATCTGATCAAGGACATTGTAAGACTCGAGTCAGTACAGCGTAGAGCGACGAAGATGATACCCTCATTAAGAAATAAACCATAATTGAAGAAAGACTTAAAGATTGAACCTGTTCTCATTAAAAGAGAAGAGGTTGAGGGGTCAGCTTATTGAGTGCTTTAAGATACTAAAAGGTTTCGACAAAGTCGATGTATATGCACTATTCACATTAAACAATACTAATCAAACTCGCGGAAATGGAATGAAATTAAAAACCAAAAAGGCAAACCTAAATGTCACAAAGACTTTCTTCACCTACAGTGTGGCGACAGAGTGGAATAAACTACCAGCGAGAGTGGTGGAGAGCGACACAATAAACGCTTTCAAGGGAAGGCTTGACCTCTATCTGCAGAGGGCTGGGGTGATATGAAAAAAAAAAAAAAAAAAAAAAAATGTATGTGTATGTGTATGTACTGTACAGTATGTATATATATACTGTATATATATATGTATGTATGTGTGTATGTATGTATGTATGTGTATATGTGTGTGTGTGTGTGTGTGTATGTGTGTATATGTATGTACCGGTGTATATATATATATATGCTGTGACGCACCCAGTGCGTGGCAACTTAACCTGATTGTACTCCTTGGTACTCCACTGTACCGCCACGGTGCGGTACCGCTTTACCGCTGTACCGTGCTGGCTGCTTATATTGAGTGTGACAACGTATAACTATGTTCTTTGTATCTCTGCAAAGGTCTCGTCATGTGCTAACCAGTGGTGGGTTTTGTTTTAAGCCATGTCGAGACCTTCCATTTAATATGTAGAGTATCAATAGAGAAGTTGATAGATAAGACAATAGGAATTCAGAGAGAGAGAGTGAGTTAGACTTCAGAGCGAGAGGGTAGCAATGCGCCACGCTGCCGGGGGGGTGGTTGCCAGACGTATGGACCGGTTGGCAGCCCTGCGCTTATAGCTAGGTGCGACAGGGTTGGTAGTCCATTGCCGCCTGCCTATGCTGCCTGGGCTGCCCATGTTGTCGTGCTGCACATTGCCTGGAGGCTCGCTGTGTGTTCCATGATCAGGTTGCCTAGAACCTTTGAGATTCTAACATCCCTTGCCCTCTCTCCCAATTTCTCACGGTTGCACTCTTTCTCTCTGACGACATTACTCTCATTTCATTCTTCTCTCTATTTAAATGCATACCCTTCCCTTGAGGTCCTAAAGGAGTTTCAGCACTCACCTCTCGTATTACTCTTAGGACAAGCATATATTTACATGTATTAGATTTAAGGGGTTAATGTGAACAGCGATCTTCTTGATGAGGATAGTTGGTGAACGTTCTACATGTTCACGAGTTATATGCCCAGCTCATCATCCAATTTGTGACTAGACTAGTGCCATGTGTAAGAGCCCGACCATGCCCAGGAGTTGTCTGTAGAGGGGCGAGGACTTAGCCTTGATTTGCCTACCGAGCCAGGAGCGAGTGCAGTACCAGAGACTACAGCTCGCTCGTAGTGCCGGTATAGTAGAGTAACGTAATTTATCTGTCCTTGTGTTCTCTACAGTCTTTTCCTGGGTTCTCGCTTTCGGTGCTGGGACTCGTTGTTCCTGTGACTTGGCCTGCTAGCTAGAACACATGGGGATGATGAGTGGGTGATATCTTTATTTTACTATGCATTGCAGCTCTCTTTAAGTTTATGTATATAACACTTTACAATACACATTACTCACACACAAGACAACACTATTAATACTTTCATGTATCAATTAACTGCACTGTCGTTTTGCTGCTGTTTCCGGAGTTCTATTGCGTAGGGCGCATACGGACTCAGAGGGGAGACAGAGTGAGAGAAGCGAAGTAGCCTATGCGGTAGTAGGCTACCGGCGCAGTACTGTTGCCTGCAACCTTTTAGTTATTCCAAGTATAGATTCATTCTTATAATAAGTGACTACTATTTATGTTCCTTCCATGTGTATTATTAGGTATCTACTGGATCATGAACATCTTGTATGCTACATGCTAGTGCATGTTAGTAGGGGACAGTTATTCTAGTGCACGCGCTTTCAAGTAGGCGTGTACATTTGTCATTTAGCATTTCACTGTCATACCTTTAGCCTGCTTCTATTCTACATTATTAGAGGCTTAATATTAACGTAGTTTCTTGAGTATTGCATTTCTTTAGTAATAACGTAACCTATAAATGTCTGAGGGAGTTTAGCCTCATAGCCTACCCCTGTTGTACACTTTCGCCGAGTTAAGGTACCTCGTTACCATAGACGATAACTCTGTAGGGCGTTGGTGCTTTTGTTGTCTGGAGCATATAGTATTTGGAACTGGAATCGAGCGTGTCGTTGTCACATAAGCCATTTCTGTCCTACGATCAAGAATCCCGAATATGTATTGCCGATCCAGCCGTAACAAAATGGCGACCTTGCACAAGATTCAGTAGTATCCTATCACATGTTTTTTGGAGAACTATTCTATGCTACCTAGTAGAGCTGGCTAGAATTTTCTTGCATATTGGAGGAATTTTTATTGTGTCATTATTGTATTGGTGGACTTGCAGATTGTTTCGTTGGGGGTGTCTAGAGTAGAGTCATTCAAGCATCTTTAACATTTTGTGAGTCGAGACTGCAATTAGTAATAAGCACTTCTTTTTTTTTATGAACAGCAATTGTATAACCAGCACTATGTCTAATGACTCATCATTTACGGGGGAGGATAACACGGTACAGCCTAGTAACCAGCAAGTACAACAGATGTTTAGGGAGGGGAGTGTTATAAGTGGAGAGAGGGATGCCCGGGCATTTTTGCAGACACCTTTGACCGAACAGCGCCTGCAGGCTATTGATTGTTACGGTCTTCGCTGTTTAGCCACGGTTTTGGGGCGGGACTGTCCTGACAGTTGGCCCAAGAAGAATTTGGTGGCATGTTTGTTGGGTGATGGCGATGGGGCGGTGGGTGGAGTGGGGTCTTGGGGGGTTCCCTCCAAGCCTCCATTCCACTCTACCCCTGAGCTGGGCCCTCAGCCAGCGAGTCTTAGCACGATGCAGCAGGAGGGTTCTCAAGGGCAAGCTGGCTTACCCGTAAACACGTCTCGGTGTGGATCCCCCATTTTGTGCTCTCCCCCCCCAGGCCTGTCTCCTGAGATGTTATTTCAGCTAGAACTAGCTAAGTTTAAGCTGCAGGAGACTCAGATACAACAGGCTAGTATAGAACGGATTAAGCTGCAGGAGACTCAGATACAACAGGCTAGTATAGAACGCATAGAGGTTGCTAGAATCCAAGCCAATCAGGATGCAACCAGGTACCAGGCTGAAATGGATGTCGAGAAGTCTAGAGTAGAGACCACGGGGCGTCATCTCGGTGGTGGGCACCGGGTTACAGACTCACTTTCGCATTTAATTAAGTTAGTACCCGCATTTGATGAGACAGCAGTGACTGAGTTTTTTGCTAGTTTCGAAAAGAAGTGTCGTGAGTATGACTGGCCGGAGGTTAAATGGGCAGCATTAGTTTCATCACGTCTAGTGGGTAAGGGGTTGAAAGCCTACGATGCACTGTCACTGGACGAGAGTGTAGTGTATGGACTGGTGAAGGAGGCTGTGCTCCGGGCCTACGAACTGCAACCCGAAACTTATAGATTGAAGTTCGTGGCGTGAATAAGAAGAGCGACGTCAGTTTTATGGAGCACGCACGGGACTTAACAGATGCAGGTAATAACTGGTTTCGGTCCGAGCACGCAGAGTCGGCTGAGGAAATAAGCAAACTTTTCTATCTGGAACAGTTTTACAAATGTACTGGAACCGATTCTAACGCTTGAACATTAAGGAAAAATGTCCCAAGACAGTAGAGGAGGCTGCCAAGATGGCAGACCTCAGATTATCATTGATTCGTGGTTGCGGTGCCGCTCAGAGGGCTGAGTCAGGGCAGAGGGGGCGCTATACCCCACCCACCAGAGTTTTCGATAATAACAAATCCTATGACACACATAACCACACTAAATGCATTGCACCTAATAACACCTACAAACACAAGCCTCTCCCGTTTACTAAAGGTCAGGCCCCTTCTTCGCCCGCACAAGGGAAGAAGCCCATTGGGGATGTGAAATGTTACAAATGTCAGAAGCTAGGCCATTATTCACGTGAGTGCCCTAGTAACACTCCCGCTAAGCCGGTGTCATTGGTTCACAGTATCGGTGTGTCTCTGAAGGCTGCAGCAACTGCCCGGGGTAGGTTGTCAGCAGCTGAGGCACACGCGGTAAAGAAGCGTACGGAAGGCTCGACACCTGTCCGGGACACTTTCTGTAGCCATCGGGGGCACGGGTTTGTGAGCTGGGGGAGTGAACTACGGAGGGTTGACTTGCTGAGGGATACGGGGGCTTCGCAAACTTTGTTGAGGAACTTCACAGGGAAACCGATAAATGCGGCCAGAGTTGTTGTGGTGCAGGGTATAAATGCTACGAGGTCATACCCACTTGTGAGGTTGGAGTTGAGAGTGGGAGAGGTGTGCAGGGAGCTGGATGTAGGGATCGTTGAGTGTTTGCCAGTTGAGGGCGTCGACCTTCTTCTCGGCAACGACTTTGCGGTGCCCACTTCCGGGACTCCACCCTTAGTCGTTGCCGAGAGGGCGGCCGACGTGGATGGTGAGAATCGGGAATGGGTTGGGAGGTGCCAACAGGATGAGATGGCCTGTGTGGTAACCCGATCTCGCTCTGCGGCTCCTGCACAGCCTAGCACTCAACCTCGGGGACAGTGGAGGAAGGATCAGGAGAAGGTTGCTAAGGGCAGGAAAAGGGACATTGATTCTGCTGCACTTCTCGGTGATTCGGTACTTGGACCTATAATAAACACGGGAGTTGACTCTGGCCCAGATATGGTGTGTAACAAGGCAGAGTTGGGTAAGACTTCGCGTGAGGCAAGAGCTGTAGCGAGAGCCACTAAGGCAGTAGAGCCTACTAGCCGGGGTAATGTCTTATTACAAAACCATCTTGATGCATTGACGCCCAGGGACATTAGTGAGCAGCAGCTGCAAGACGCTAGCCTAGCTCGTTATAGCAATGGTGCCATAGAGTTGGAGGAAGATGGGGATGCGAAGCCGGGAGATTTCTTTAGGCTCAACAGGATATTGTACCGCAGATTTCTAGACCCCAAATCGAAGTGGGAGGGCGGTGCGAAGGTAGTAGACCAAGTGGTTGTTCCAAATAAGTATAGAGAGTCCTTATTGTGTCTGGCGCATGATGTGCCGGTGGCGGGTCATTTGGGGGTAACAAAAACATTGGCGGCATTGGGCAGGTTTTTCTGGTGGCCTGGGGTCAAGGCTGATGTCTGTGCATGGGTGGCTGGGTGTGCGACCTGCCAGACAACGGGGAAGCCTAACCAGACAATCCCGAAGGCACCTTTGTTTCCCATACCTGTCACCGGGCCTCCGTTCAGCAAAGTTGTAGTAGATTTGGTTGGCCCTTTCCCGCCTACTAGTAGTGGCAATAAATTCCTGTTGACAATCATGGATGTGGCTACGAGATACCCGGACGCATACCCCATGAGAAACGGCTCGGCAAAGGCAGTTGTTAAAAACTTATTATTGTTCTGTTCCCGTTATGGATTTCCACGTGAGGTGCAGTCAGACCAGGGGAGCAATTTTACATCCAAATTGTTCAAGCAAACCCTTCAGTTGTACGGTATAGGTTCTGTAGTGTCGTCAGCCTACCATCCCGAGAGTCAGGGAGTCTTGGAGCGGTGGCACTCGACCCTGAAGAGTATGCTATGCTGTTACTGTGCAGAACATGACACTGATTGGGATTTGGGTCTGCCGTATGTTCTGTTCGCTGCATGTGAAGTCCCAGGAGAGAGCCTGGGGTTCAGTCCAAATCAACTAGTCTTTGGCCATAATGTGAGAGGACCTTTAAGTATGGTGAAAGAGATCTGGGAGGGCGAAGAGAAGCCGGGGTCTGTACTTAAATATATCCTTGAGAGCCGGGAGAGACTTATAGGTTGCATGGCAGCGGCAGGTAATAACTTGGTTAATGCACAGGCGGTCATGAAGCACCAGTATGACGCCAAGGTGAAGCTTCGGGAGTTTTCGGTGGGTCAGGAGGTAATGTTGCTTTTACCTTTGCCTGGACACCCCCTTTCTGCCAAGTTTATTGGGCCGTATGTGGTGGCTAAGAAACTGTCCGACCTTGATTATCTCGTTGCAACACCTGACCGTAGAAAAAAACATCAGTTATGTCATGTTAACCTCATGAAAGAGTATGTGAGACGCCCCTCAGAGCCTCTCACTGTCCCTGTGCTGGCCTGCAGCGGCCAGGGTGGAGAAGGAGGTGGGGACAGTCATGCTGCTGAGGAGGATAGCTGGGACTGTGTCATTTCCGCGGAACAGTGGGCGGGGAATACTGAACAAGAGGCTAGGCAAGCTGTAAGTCACCTGCCTGAGCACCAGGGTGCTGCTGTCCTAGGCCTGTTCAGGTCATACCCCTCTGTTTTCGCCGAACACCCAGGTCTCACTACTCAGGTAACGCACGACGTGGACGTCGGTGATAATGTGCCCTTCCAGTCAGTGCCCTACCGTGTGCCCCCGGTAAA
Organism: Lithodes maja; assembly: GCA_037953745.1. Taxonomy (NCBI): domain Eukaryota; kingdom Metazoa; phylum Arthropoda; class Malacostraca; order Decapoda; family Lithodidae; genus Lithodes; species Lithodes maja. Next base: position 86,769 of record JBAKBP010005005.1, on the reverse strand, counting down.
GTTGCCAGCTTTACGGGAGGAGTTAAAGTACATGGTTGAGAGAGGGATGATCACTGAAGGTTATGTGAAGTGGACATCACCCGTCACGTTGCAGCCAAAACCTGACGGCAAGGTGCGGTTCTGCATAGATTTTCGTAGGCTAAATGGCTTGACCACTACCAACCCTTACCCTTTGCCTCGAGTTGACGACAGCGTGGACAAGATAGGGAATGCAAAGTACCTTACTAAAATTGATCTTGTAAAAGGCTACTGGCAAGTACCCCTGTCGGACCGAGCAAAGCAAGTTTGTGGTTTTGTGGTAGATGGCAAGACCTACCAATGTAACGTAATGCCTTATGGGCTTAAGAACGCACCTGCCACGTTTCAGAACCTGATGAACGATATTTGTGACGAAATCCCTAACTGCACGGTCTACCTTGATGACGTGATAGTGTATGATGACAATTTTGAAAATCACCTAAGGCACTTAGAGACCCTGTTTGGGAAGTTGCACGATGCTGGGCTGGTGGTGAACCTGAGGAAGTGCGAGTTTGTAAAGGCTACTGTGCAGTATCTTGGCTTCGTGGTCGGGTTAGGCCGGGTGTGCCCCCCCCTGAGCAAGATACAGGCTATCAATATGTTTCCCAGGCCCACCACTAAGCGCCAGGTCATGCGGTTCCTAGGTATGATAGGCTATTATAGGCGCTTCATCCGGGGATACTCTACTGTCTTAGCACCGTTAACTGATCTACTGTCGAAGTCAGTGAAGTTCTGTTGGGCTGCGGAGTGTCAGAGGGCTTTCGACCTAGTCAAGCACCTGCTGTGTACACATCCGATTTTGAGAGCCCCAGACTTCTCCAGGAGTTTTCAGCTGGCGACTGATGCCAGCGGTGTGGGTGCCGGGGCAGTGTTACTGCAGACTGATTCCGAGGGCTTGGAACACCCAGTGAGCTTCTTTTCTCGCAAGTTTAATTCGGCACAAAGGAATTACTCGACTATAGAGAAGGAGCTTCTTGCTATCGTTTTGTCGCTCAAACATTTCGAAGTTTATGTTCCAGCCTACGGCCCGGTAGTGACGATTTATACGGACCATCATCCCTTGAAATTCCTAAATCAGTTTCACAATCGGAATATGCGGTTGACCAGGTGGTCCCTAATGCTCCAAGAGTATAATCTCAACATTCAGCATATTGCCGGGAGTGAGAACGTGATAGCAGATTGTCTATCAAGGGTTGATGATCCAGGATAGTCGTGCACGGTGTGTGGGTTGAGCAGGAGTAAAATTAGGCTATCATAACGCCGTCCAAAAAGATTATAAAACAATAAAATAAACGAGAATTTTTTTTTTTTAGTTTTGTAAGTCTTTATTGTTGTAGCATGATGCATGCGATATTGTGTTTTATGTATAATTCACACTTCAGTTGTTGTGCACCTTTTGCAATTAGTGGCAGCTAAGGGTAGCAGGTCGGTTGGTTGCCTGTCAGATTTTGATAATGCTTCTAAGGTCGATTATCTAAAATCTTGGGGGGGCTGTGACGCACCCAGTGCGTGGCAACTTAACCTGATTGTACTCCTTGGTACTCCACTGTACCGCCACGGTGCGGTACCGCTTTACCGCTGTACCGTGCTGGCTGCTTATATTGAGTGTGACAACGTATAACTATGTTCTTTGTATCTCTGCAAAGGTCTCGTCATGTGCTAACCAGTGGTGGGTTTTGTTTTAAGCCATGTCGAGACCTTCCATTTAATATGTAGTATCAATAGAGAAGTTGATAGATAAGACAATAGGAATTCAGAGAGAGAGAGTGAGTTAGACTTCAGAGCGAGAGGGTAGCAATGCGCCACGCTGCCGGGGGGGTGGTTGCCAGACGTATGGACCGGTTGGCAGCCCTGCGCTTATAGCTAGGTGCGACAGGGTTGGTAGTCCATTGCCGCCTGCCTATGCTGCCTGGGCTGCCCATGTTGTCGTGCTGCACATTGCCTGGAGGCTCGCTGTGTGTTCCATGATCAGGTTGCCTAGAACCTTTGAGATTCTAACATCCCTTGCCCTCTCTCCCAATTTCTCACGGTTGCACTCTTTCTCTCTGACGACATTACTCTCATTTCATTCTTCTCTCTATTTAAATGCATACCCTTCCCTTGAGGTCCTAAAGGAGTTTCAGCACTCACCTCTCGTATTACTCTTAGGACAAGCATATATTTACATGTATTAGATTTAAGGGGTTAATGTGAACAGCGATCTTCTTGATGAGGATAGTTGGTGAACGTTCTACATGTTCACGAGTTATATGCCCAGCTCATCATCCAATTTGTGACTAGACTAGTGCCATGTGTAAGAGCCCGACCATGCCCAGGAGTTGTCTGTAGAGGGGCGAGGACTTAGCCTTGATTTGCCTACCGAGCCAGGAGCGAGTGCAGTACCAGAGACTACAGCTCGCTCGTAGTGCCGGTATAGTAGAGTAACGTAATTTATCTGTCCTTGTGTTCTCTACAGTCTTTTCCTGGGTTCTCGCTTTCGGTGCTGGGACTCGTTGTTCCTGTGACTTGGCCTGCTAGCTAGAACACATGGGGATGATGAGTGGGTGATATCTTTATTTTACTATGCATTGCAGCTCTCTTTAAGTTTATGTATATAACACTTTACAATACACATTACTCACACACAAGACAACACTATTAATACTTTCATGTATCAATTAACTGCACTGTCGTTTTGCTGCTGTTTCCGGAGTTCTATTGCGTAGGGCGCATACGGACTCAGAGGGGAGACAGAGTGAGAGAAGCGAAGTAGCCTATGCGGTAGTAGGCTACCGGCGCAGTACTGTTGCCTGCAACCTTTTAGTTATTCCAAGTATAGATTCATTCTTATAATAAGTGACTACTATTTATGTTCCTTCCATGTGTATTATTAGGTATCTACTGGATCATGAACATCTTGTATGCTACATGCTAGTGCATGTTAGTAGGGGACAGTTATTCTAGTGCACGCGCTTTCAAGTAGGCGTGTACATTTGTCATTTAGCATTTCACTGTCATACCTTTAGCCTGCTTCTATTCTACATTATTAGAGGCTTAATATTAACGTAGTTTCTTGAGTATTGCATTTCTTTAGTAATAACGTAACCTATAAATGTCTGAGGGAGTTTAGCCTCATAGCCTACCCCTGTTGTACACTTTCGCCGAGTTAAGGTACCTCGTTACCATAGACGATAACTCTGTAGGGCGTTGGTGCTTTTGTTGTCTGGAGCATATAGTATTTGGGACTGGAATCGAGCGTGTCGTTGTCACATAAGCCATTTCTGTCCTACGATCAAGAATCCCGAATATGTATTGCCGATCCAGCCGTAACAATGCATATATAGTTTGTAAGGCCAGACTGCCTAGTGAGGACCTTGTGGTCTGTGTATCTATGTAGCGCTCTCTCTCTCTCTCTCTCTCTCTCTCTCTCTCTCTCACACACACACACACACACACACCGCCACACTTTCCATAACACCATCAACGGATCAGTCGCTTCACCACTCAGCCCCCTCTACCCTTTTACCACCGGGGATGGCTCTTGTTTCATCAATATTTAGACGGTTTTATGCAGCTTAGGTAGGATCTGAGGTGGCAAAAAGGGTAATTGAGATAGTCTGTAGCCTCTGTATTGCTACACGTCCGTCATAAGCTGAATAAAATCGTTTAATAATTGTCAGATTACAAAGGACCTCACCGGTACTGAATGGGTTTACTGTATCTGAGGCGACAGCATGCCAATTTTGGAAACCCTTGGTTCGGCCTTCGGCCAGGACATTTTCGTTTGAAAATGTACAAATTCAGCAAGAGATGGGATATGGCAGGAACCAAGATTATAAATTCTACGCGGATAACAAGCCCCACTTAGTGACGTGGAGGCAATTTAGTCCCTAGGGTTATAATATATATACAGTATATATATATATATATATATATATATATATAAAGTACCATAATATCGTTCTTAAGATTAATTACCCCAAAATGAAAGTAAGGAATGCATGTGTTCCTCCTGGGATTAGAACTCTGGACACCACACCTGTAGGAAACTGACACACTTAACCATTACACCATCAAGACAGTTAAAGGTCCAGCACATGACCACGAATAATATCCATTTATCGAATACTAAATATCAATCTAGTCATGTACTGCACCCAACTGCAATTATGAATAACCTAATGATATTGTGAGAAGAAAGAACAATTTATGGGGCACATAGTTATCTCAAAGGACCGACCTCGCAATGCATTTCTCCTGAACATATATATATATATATATATATATATATATATATATATATATATATATATTATATATATAGTATGTACTGAGTATATACATGTATACAAAATTAGAGAAGCCTTCTATAACGTGATCAACTACATACTCATAATACGTACGGTATTGTTCCTCTTACATATTATAATATTTTATGAACACTGAACACTCCACATTAAGGGGACAGTGGTTATTTGTTGGGTCTATTTATTTATATATTCATTCATTTTCTAGTTTCCTCGCTAGACCTTCATTAAGCTTAAACAAAAAAAAAAAATCTCTAGACCCCCCTTCAAGATAAATTTGTACATTTTTTGAGGGAAAAATGTTCCGGCCAAAGGGCGGTTTCTCTTAAAATTACAGGCTCGCTATCTTTCGCCAGGAAAAAAACGACGCCTAAATGGCACGAAAGGTCTTGATATTGATATAGAAATGGAACAAAAGGTTTTAAAATCGACAAGCTAATGGGCCGAATGTCTTAAAACTTGAAAACCAATGGGGTTAAACATGGACTGTAAAACCGACCCATCTCCCCTTAAGTTACAGTACCGTCTAAACAGTATATTAAGATCTGTTATGAACACTCCACATTATGTTCCAGTATTATAAGTTACGATCTTTACGAACACTCCATATAATGTTACAGTTTTGCTATCTGTTATGAACCCTCCACATTATGTTCCAGTATTATAAGTTACGATCTTTACGAACACTCCATATAATGTTACAGTTTTGCTATCTGTTATGAACCCTCCACATTATGTTCCAGTATTATAAGTTACGATCTTTACGAACACTCCATAATTATAATGTTACAGTTTTGCTATCTGTTATGAACACTCCACATTATGTTCCAGTATTATAAGTTACGATCTTTACGAACACTCCATATAATGTTACAGTTTTGCTATCTTTTATGAACCCTCCACTTTTACATACCGGGCGCCTCTCTCCTCACACCCTTCCTTCCTCCACGCCTAAACCACAACATTTTCCACCAATTTCGCCACTTTATCGGCGCCTTCCACGGCTCGCAAAGGATGTAGCATATATTTTTCACGGGGTGCCACGTCGGTAATGGTAAAATTCTCGGTACAAGGAAGTAGCGTTATCGAAGTATCAGAATTAAGGGGAGATTTCCACTTGAGGGATTTTTTTCTTTACCCCCTTCTCCCTCATGTTTAGCCCCATTGCTTTTGAGATTTTAAGAAGTTCGCCCCATTAGTTTGGCGATTTTAAGAACGTTCACCCAATGTATGTCACTTTTAAGGCCTTTCGTCCCATTTAAGTGTCGATTTTTTCCTGACGAGCGATAGCGAGCCTGCAATTTAAGAGGAATCGGCCTTCGGCCGGGACATTTTTTCTACTGAAAAATGTACAAATTTATCTTGAAAGGGGGTCAAGGGGGTGTAATTTCAAGCTTGATGGAAGTCTAGGAAACACACTAAAAACCTCCCCTTAATGCTAGCTGATATGAAGTCTTATGGTTTACATATTATCTATCTATTGCCGGACGCCGCGATCCCCGAAGGGGTGGCCACGAACGAAATGCCCTAATACACCTCTGTCCCCAGTCAGTCGACGCCCCTCCTCCCGTCCAGCACCGCTTTTGCTCATATACTTATTAACTCCATCATTCCACCTTTCACTTGGTCTAAATCTCCCTCTCTGTCCTTCCACCTAGCTCTCGTACACTCTCTTAGTCGTTCTCTTGCTTCCCGTATGTTCCACATGGCCGAATCATCTCAAAGTGTTCCTTTTCACACTTTCCACCATCCACACCGCACCTTTCTCGTAATTCCTCATTCGTCTGTCTATCCCTCCATGTAACTCCGCACGCACTTCTCAATTAACTAATTTCCCAAACTCTCACTCTTGGTTTGATTCTCTCCACCAACGTCCATGCTTTGCTCCCATAAGTCAATGTCAGAATTACCACACTGCCATGCAAGGACTTTCTTGTTACTGCTTTCGGCATTCCTACAACCCTCTTCCCCTGTTGCACCCTCTCCCGCACTTCTTGATCCATACTCCCATCTTTACTCAACACACTGCCTAAATACTTAAATGAGCTAACATTCTCCATAGCCTGACCGTTCAACCTCACCTCACACTCTGTGGCTGCACTCCTTTCAAAGACGATAACCATGCTCTTCCCCGCATATACCTTCAGATTTCGTTTTTCACACACTGTTCCAAACACATTTACCAGACAGACCCTGCAACTCCCATTCACTATTGCTCATCAGAACTGTATCATCAGCAAACAGCACTACAGGCAACATCCACTCGTTTCCCTCCCTTATCAGCGGTACACCAACATCCACTGATCTTTCTTGTATTTCTTTCATGACTCCATCCATATATATATTGAACAACCACAGGGACATCACACACCCTTGCTTTAACCCAACATTCAGGTCAAAGAACTCGCTCTGCTCATTCTCCACACGTACTGCGGCCTTTGCACCCTCATACATGCTCTTCACTGCTTTCAGCAACTTGCCATCTACTCCGTATATTTTCAGTCTTTTTTCCGCATACCTGCTCTATCAACTTAGTCATAGGCCTTCTCCTAGTCCATAAAGGCAACATACAACTTTTGTCGCTTTTCCAGATATTTTTTCCGCAACATATTTCAGGGCAAAAATCTGATCTACACATCCTCTTCCCTTCCTAAACCCGCCCTGTTCGTCACCTATCCATTTCTCCGTTCTCCCTCCGATTCTCAATCACTACCCTACTGTACACCTTCCCTACTATGTTTAGAAGGCATATTCCCCGGTGGTTACCACACACTCCTCTTTCCCCTTTAACCTTATACAGGGGGACTATTATGCCTGTCTTCCAGTCATCAGGTGCATATTATTTGTCTAATTATTATTGAGGATGTTGCTTGCCTTTTGCATTGCCGAGTAATGTATCTAAGGTTGTCCCCTATTAGCTAAAGATAATTGTCAAATGCTAACCAGAATAAGATGAACATTTCGTGATCGTGCTGAAGGGCTCAAACTATGTACTCTGTATTGTGAAGGGAAAGTACCGCATGTATTTTTTATCGAAGTAATATTTAAATGCGCATATGATTAAGTTCCATTAAACGCATGACCTGTGGCCCAATGGAGGCGCGTTCAACTCACAATCAAAAGGTCCTGGGTTCAATTCCCGGGCAGGTCGAGATGGATGGGCAGTCTCCTAACCCCCTATGCCTCTGTTCACCTACCAGTAAGTGGACCTATGTGACGTTCCATTCGGGGAAATGCACTGAAATAATCTGGATAATATACAGTAGCCCCAGTGTACAGTCAGACAAATAAGTGATGTCGCGGCACCAATTATGTTTTGATCAATAATTGGTATCAGCGATATTTAGACATGATTTCTTCTTTTTGAGTGAGATATACCAACATGTTCCTACACTTACCCACCCTATTCAACATCTGACAGACATTAATACAGCACAGAACGAGCCAAACGTTATGACAGCAGGGACATGACTTATTAGGGCCACTGTACCAGGCAGGATAACTCACCGACCTACCCAACATAGGCTCCAAAGGGGAATAACACTAAGATGAGCACCGCAGTCAACCACAACCTAACGTATATCCCCTAACATTAATAATAACACGATGATGAGCACCGCAGTCAACCACAACCTAACGTATATCCCCTAACATTAATAATAACACGATGATGAGCACCGCAGTCAACCACAACCTAACGTATACCCCCTAACATTAATAATAACACGATGATGAGCACCGCAGTCAACCACAACCTAACGTATACCCCCTAACATTAATAATAACACGATGATGAGCACCGCAGTCAACCACAACCTAACGTATACCCCCTAACATTAATAATAACACGATGATGAGCACCGCAGTCAACCACAACCTAACGTATACCCCCTAACATTAATAATAACACGATGATGAGCACCGCAGTCAACCACAACCTAACGTATACCCCCTAACATTAATAATAACACGATGATGAGCACCGCAGTCAACCACAACCTAACGTATACCCCCTAACATTAATAATAACACGATGATGAGCACCGCAGTCAACCACAACCTAACGTATACCCCCTAACATTAATAATAACACGAAGATGAGCACCGCAGTCAACCACAACCTAACGTATACCCCCTAACATTAATAATAACACGAAGATGAGCACCGCAGTCAACCACAACCTAACGTATATCCCCTATGTGACGTTGACCACTCCGTTAGAACCGCATGGCTTGTCCTACAGTGACTCGTTAGGATCGCCAGGGCAGTGGATGGGGCTACAGTTTATGTATTAGAGTGTGCTTTATTTCATATGAAAGCTCGTGTCATGGGCAGTCCAGAAAGGCTCTTTGTTTTCGCCCATGTCAAGGCTTTATATATTTAATTGTAAAGTATATGTTTTGTCATTAACTAGTAATGATAGGATCTGGGAGAGAGAGAGGGAGTAGAACAGAGCGAGAGGGGGCGCGCAGTGTTTTTTGTCCCGCTCGATGACGTCACGGCTGGCTGCCTCGCGGGGGTTGGTGGAGAGAGGTCCTTACCATGCTGTGAGCTCTTGTTAGTGGCCAGATCACTTGTAACCGCTGTTTTCCCACGCGGCTCGAGCTAGTGCGAGTATATATACTGGTTCCTCGCCACTCTCTCCCTCAGATCTGGTTTCTAGAACACACCCATCTTTTTGTCCCTTGCTATCTATCCCCGCTCCGCACCTGAGAATCTTTTCCTCTGCCTATCTCTCTCATTTTCCATATCTTTCACCACCTTTCTATTCACATTATATCCCCTCTGGTTAACTCTGCAAAATCAGCTTCATGCTGGCCAGTTGTATTGTGTGTTAAGGTCTGATATAACCTGTGTATGTTAGTGGATCACGAAGCATTGGTTGGCTTTCATATTGCCGCTTCCTATAATTATTAGTGTTCTGCTGGATTAGATAATGCTAGACTGGGAGTCTGATATAATAGGTATTGTTTCCTATGAGTGCTGGCTTTAGTTAAAAGCGGCACGACATACCTGAGAACTGGAGTTGATTGAGTAAATTCTAGTCTGTGTGCCATTGAGAGTAGAGCATGCACGAATGAGGGCTTTTTGCCTATACCATTCTGCACTGTTCTAGTCTCGATTGTTTGTCTTTGAGGTACGCCAGGAGAACGCTTAATACTTCGGTATTAAGGTTTCTCAAGAGAGCTACCCTTCATTATAACGTAATATTTGACGCACAGACTTGAGATTTGCACTAGGCTATGCAGCATGCCATGCGCACCAGTATCTCGTATCATTGACTCTAGCTAGACTTTATCAATCATAGTAGACATTAAGTATATTAACCTAATTACTCTTTTTATGCATACCCATTTATGATTACACAATCATTTCGTAGCCTAGTTTGATGTATTGAGACACAAACGACTTAGGCTCTTTTTGTTGATAGGAATACTGCATTGTGGCGATTATTATTAGTGTTGTAGCGTTTAGGATATTCTTGGCTCCGACGGCATTATATATTCTGCCTTTTTGTGTGCATAGCCTGCACGAGCATTGTTCCACTGCCTGCCTTTTTGGGTTCCATTTCTGATACGAGCATCTTTATAACATCTAACATTTAAAGAAGATTCCTTGTTAGTGTTGAAGGACTTTAGTGCACTTTCTTTCATGCAGGAGTGCCTGACATTTATTGATTAAAGTAACGTAAGCTGTAACTTCTCTTACCACCTTACTTTGCATACCATAACCAAGCACCTTCGGTTATAGGTAGTAATAGGCTGTTTTCACATAACATTAAGCCTAGAGTAGACGCACATTTATTGAGAGTTTGATAGCCTATTATTGCATATAGAACTCTGTAGAGTATTTGTGTTCTTTGTTCACTGGGAATATACTTCAGAGGTTGGAGCTAGCGCTTTCCGTTGTAACATTTATGCCATTACTAGTCCAATGAATAAGAGCCCTGATATATTTGAACCCCAGTCGTAACAAATGGCGACCTTACCTAGGATTTGGTGAACCTACATTTATTAGCAGGGAACATTTGTTGTTTTGGAGAATATTTTGCGGGGATCAGCAAGAATTTTTTTTTTTTTTTTTGCAACATAGTATAGCCCTTGAGTATTTCCGAGAATTTTTGTGTGTATATTGAGGTATAAGAGTTTGGGGTGCTTCTTTTCTGAATATTGTGGTGAGCATCATGTCTTATACCGGATCAGAGGAGAATGGAGACACAGTACGTAATGTCGAGACTGAGGAACAGCAGTATGATGATATGGTTAATCAGGTGAACTGTGAGGAGGATGCTAGGATATTTTTGCAATGGCCTGTTACTGCCGAGCGGTTGGAGGGTATGGAGCGGTACGGTCTTCAATGCCTGGCCACAGCTATCGGTCATGCGGGTACTAGCGGCATGACCAGGGAAAACTTGATAACGTGTGTACTGGGCAGGGTGACTGGTGAGCGAGATGGGTTGAGTGCTCAGAGCCCTTCGGCCATGCTTCCCCTACACTCGACTCCCAGCCATCCCAGTAGTTTGCCGACCCCGGGTACGCTTCCGCAGTTGGGTGGTGACTGGCAGGGTGGGTTGCCCCTGGGGGACCACCGGTAATTTCAAACATTGTAGCACCTTCACCTCCTCAAGGGTTATCTCCAGAATTATTGCTTCAGCTCGAATTAGCTAAGATCGAAGAGAGAAAGGCTATCAGGGCAGGTGAGCTCCAGCAGCAAATAGAATTAGCCAAGATAGAAGAGAGAAAAACTATCAGTCAGCAGTCACAGCACATAGAGCTAGCAAAAATCCAAGCGGATTTAGAGTCGACTAGGTACTGTGCCGACATGGACGTAGAGAAATCGCGAGTAGAGGCAACGGGACAGCGATTTGGGGCTGGTAACCGTGTTCATGAGCAGTCTCTCTCGCACTTATTGAAATTGGTTCCGGTGTTTGATGAGAGTGGTGTAACAGAATTTTTCACACGCTTTGAGAAGAAGTGCCAGGAACATCAGTGGCCAGAGAATAAATGGGCAGCACTTGTATCCTCTAGATTAATAGGCAAGGGTCTTAAAGCCTACGATGCGTTACCTTTGGAGTTATGAATTGTGTATGAGGATCTCAAGGAGGCTGTCCTGAGGGCTTACGAATTGCAACCAGAAACGTACCGTTTGAAGTTCCGGGGTGTAACTAAGGGAAGAGATAGCACCTTTTTGGAACACGCCCGGGACTTGTCCGATGCTATGGGAAACTGGCTCCGATCTGAGAGGGTCACAACATTTGATGAAATTAAGCAGTTAATGATGTTGGAGCAGTTCTTTAAGAGCACGGGCGGTGATCTAACTTTGAACTTGAAGGAGAAAAACCCAAGAACTCTAGTCGAAGCAGCAGAAATGGCTGATCGACGGCTGTCGTTGATTCGGGGTTGCGGGTCCTCACAGAAGTACGATGTAAGTGCTAAGGACCGTTATCCTCCCCCTCCCCGTAACAATGACACATTTAAACAGAAGAGCCATGAAACTAAAACTGAATCCAAACCTTACACCACACCGTATGTGAAAAGTCAGGGGCCTTTTACATCACAGTATAAGCCGAAACCAAAATTTATGTGTTTTAGTTGCCACCAGGAGGGTCATAAGGCAAATGAGTGCCCTAGTCGACCTCCTCCGGCAGCCGTGTCTTTTGCTCACGGCATTGGAGTGTTCAAGAGGATATCGGAGTTTGTTAGAGGCATTTCTTCCGAGGTAAATACACTGCCAGTGCAGAAGGATCCGGAAGGCTTATTCCCTGTCCGTGATGCCTTTAGTGACCACAGGGGACTCGGTTGTGTGGAGTGGGGGGGTAGAAGACATGAGGTGATAATTTTGCGTGACACTGGGGCATCGCAAACACTGTTGAGAAATTTCACTGGTAAACCTGTCAATACGGCGCGGGTGGTTGTGGTTCAGGGAGTTAATGCAACGTCATACCCGCTTGTAAGAATGAAGGTGGAAGTTGATGGTGTGACTCGGGACCTGGATGTAGGGATTGTGGAGAAGTTACCTGTTGGGGGCGTCGACCTCCTTCTCGGCAACGACTTTGCGGGACCTACTTCTGAGGCTCCCCCCTTGGTCGTTGCCGAGAAGCCGGTCGACGTAAGTAGGGAGGAGCAGGAGTGGGTTGAGAAGTGTCCGGGACAGCCTATGGCGTGTGTTGTGTTACGACCGGGCACTCGGGTACACTAGGGCTCTTACACAGGACTCGAGTATGGCTCGCTGCCACAACGGAAACACACGATCCCAACCCCAGAGTACTGCCAGCCGAACAAAAAACGCCACTACCCTCCAGAGTTCTATCTGCTATAACGGGGTATACAAGAACTCGGTACTAGCGTTTCACACAACAGACTAATAACTAGACGGGAGTTATCTAGCCTGGTCAACAATCAAACAAAGAAGAAAGTACTACAACACTAAAGAATAGTGTTGGCCGAAGCCGAAGTAATCCACCCTTGAACTAAGAACTTAAGAAGTCCTCCACCCTCTACTTCGGATCGGCACTATTACGTTACGTTAAACAATAGTCCTCGAGCATCAAGCAAGGAATCTTCTGATAAGTTAGATGCTTCTCGAATACTCATAAGAAGTAAGTATCGGATTTTGAACAGCAATTTAATGAATAACTCACTGGTAATTAAAGGCTTTAAATTGACATAAGAAGAATTATAAGAATAAGCAATAGGATATGGCAAACATTAAGAAGAAGTACTCCGACAATGCACTGGCAATAGCCTACTAAGATTGTGCTCGTGGGCCACTAATCTCTGAAGTAGCTAAGCGTGCCACACATGAAATCAATAGTGCATAAACAATAATATACATAAGGAGAAGCTTCAATACTATGCTGTATCTGCTGGTCGAGCAAAGTCTAGCTGGGATACATAAAGTTAAGAGACAATGGCTGAGCAAGCGGCTCGTAGCCTAGCGAGGTCCTTAAGACTGTGCGGCCAAATTACGTTAATTGACGGGATGCTCTCTTGAGAGATCCAGATCACTAGTATCTGGTTCTCTCCTGGCGATCCTCTCAAAGTCAAGCAAATGAGATAGCACAGTGTTGGGTGGCATAGGCAAAAGCCCTCACTCGCAACACAGTGCTAAACTCCCACGGTACACAGTCAGAAAGACCACCTAGGCGTTCCACGTCTCCGTTGCAATTGTACTGGTTCAACCGCAACCTAGTACTCATAGGAAATCACAACTCAGGAACCCTATCCCAGTCTAGCATTGCCTAAACCAGCAGAAAACAGGAACATGAATAATCGCACACAGGGAAATGCATATACGAGTGCAACAAACATCAATCAATCCTATTCTAGTTAACCCTTCCAAAAATAGGCTATCTAACAGGCACTTATCTCGTGAGAACTCAAGCGATAATACTTTGGCTGACTAAATCTGCACCAAAGGGGTCATTGAGGTTATAAAGGGTCGAGAAGGGAAGAAGATAGGCTGTTCAGAGAGTAGAGAAAGTTCACATCAGTCGGAAGAATATGGATAGTTGCAAGGGATATGAGAAGTCGCTCTGCCTGATGAGTTCTAAAGAATTGTGGCGAGGACCTCTCCTTTTTATACTCGGCCCTCTAGCGGCATATCGCAAACTACTAAGGACCGCCCACTGACAATCATTACGTAATATTCTCTCTCAATCTGGGATCGACAAAGGATTTCCCACGCGCTGAGAAGGAGGAGGGAGGAGGGAGGAGGGAATTAGGCCTACCTGCAGCGTGGCGCACTCACTGTTCCCCCCGTTACGCACTCTCTCTCCTCTCATCATTACATATAAGTCCCACACACAATACTTATAACTAATGATATAAAATAGAACTCGTTGACTCAGATGAAAACAAAATACATATTTATAATACTTATAGTACAACGGCTCACATAAACTAAGTTAGGAAACTCTACACAGACTACAGCCAAAGTTCCTGCCCTGACGATCCTAGCGAGAGTGGGGCCTGACTGGGCGTTCTGTACAGCATGCTCATACTCGACATGCGTCACACCTCCCCCAAGATTTTACTTGCTCAACCCTGAGCTAAAATCTGATATACAGAACCCCATCAAACCCCTCACACCCAGCGACCGCATGGCACTAAAACAACGCTGAGTTTATCACTAAAACACATCTTATAAAAAAAAATTCACATTTCATAACTCCTCCCAACAATAGTAAAAGACATAATATCATGCTCCCAGAGCGAGCTTACAGCAGCTCAGCCGTTTGATAGTTCATGGACTACTCAAACTCTATAGGCTATGACAAACTTATACAATTATCTACATCAAAAAGAAAGAGTTTTTATATGATTTTTATATTTTAATATGTTTTTTCCGGCTGCACTATAAGGGCAGCCTATTTTCTTCTATACCAAACGCTCAACAATCCTGCTTTACGACCCAATACGCTGGGCTTCAACCGCGAGCCAACAAGCACCAAGCGCAAAATACTATTCAAACTAAAGCAGGAGGCTACCCGTGTGTCAATCTACCCAGGATCATATACCCTTGAACGACCATCTGCAACCACGTTGTCACAACCGGCAATATGGCGTATGTCCAGGTTATATACCAATAACCTTAGTGACCACCTGGTCAGCCTCATATTCCGATTGTGAAACTGGTCCAAGATCTTGAGAGGGTGATGATCTGGGTAAACTACAACGACCGGACCATAGGCTGGAACATAGACCTCGAAATGCCCCAGCGCATCATCGTCCTTTTCACTTTCATTCATCAGGTTCTGAAACGTTGCTAGTGCATTCTTAAGTCCGTCAGGCATAACATTGCACTGGTAGGTACTCCCGTCCACAACAAAACCACATACCTCTTTAGCACGCTCGGACAAAGTTACAAGCAACGACCACTCACGACATAACTTATCCCTCAGACCCTTCGTCCACACGTAATCCAGCTCTGCTTGCACCATAGGCTGTCGAGCAGGATTTATACGGTAGGGAATTAAACTGAGCCTTGCACTATCTCCAGCCTGCATGTCGGATTCTACCCCGTACATCAGGCCTGGAGAAGCAACAAACATGCGAAAGTACTGCCATAGCCTAGTAAATAACTGCCTTGCACTGTCTCCACGAACAACATGCCTAGTGCCCTCCCACAACCCAGCCGAGACCGCAGCTTCTAACCTGTAGTCTCCCTCCTTCTCCACCTTCGTCCCTAGAACAGCCAGGTCATGAGAGGGACAATCAGTACCACCCGTGCAGTCACTCCCACAGTTCATTATTGCTAAGGCTTCCCCGCCGATACCGTACATGCGCACCCCCGCATTCCTTGTGACGACATCTGCCTGCGCAGCATCACCGCTTTCAGCGACATGGCCAGATACAGTCGGTCTATGGTAGGGCTGTTGCATTAGACTAGAGCAGCATTGGGAGGTTATGCGACGACCGGGCACTGCGATACCACAGCCGACCTTACCAATCTGCTCAATGTCCTCCTTTTGACCACCACCCTTGGCAGCCATGGGTCGACCCTGACCTGGCAACCATGCCAAAGCCTCGTCGCCCACCTTAAACCACCGAAACAACGAGGCTAACGGTCTTTCAACAGTCACGTGACCTGCCCGTGGAACATCTTGCACCGCCCGAGTTGTGAGACTCAGGGGCTCGGCACGACCAGTGGGGTATGAACCGAGCTGGTGCTGGAGTGCTGCACACTGCTGCTCAGGCAGGTGCTCTAGCGCTTCCACAGCCACCAGACTCGTGTCCCCCGCCCACGGCTCCGCCGAGACATAACAATCCCTTCTCTTCTCCACCTGTGCCCTACTACCCCCCTCTCCTTCTCCACCTTGGCCGCGGCAGACCAACGCAGGGACAGCAGGATGCTTAGGTGGTTGCCTCACAAACTCCTCCAACAGGTTCACATGACATGCTTCCCCGTCCTCGTGTTTGATCTCGACAGCACCATTACCACACTTCTGAACTTCCGGATCCTCCAACTGCAGTTTACAAATATCTGAGGGAACCAACCTGTCTAGATGCTTCCGAAGCAACCCAAGTCCTTCCCCAATATCAAACTGAGCAACCCTTTTTTCTCTCCGTGTGCAACGTTGCTGCCCCGGAGTCGCTTCCGGCCCTACCTCCTCACTAGCTGTGACAGGTCCTGGGGCCTCTCCAGACTCTAACATAGGTGCCAATACTGAATCATCCAGGAGAGCCGCCGAGTCAAAACTCTTAAAACCAACTCCAGCTTTAGCCTCCTCCTGTTGATCGTTCCTCTGCTGGTCTGAAGACGGAGGACTAGGCTGTGACACTTTAGCTGCCCGAGCTCGGGTGACAGCACACACCATGGGTTGTGCCTGGCACCGCTCGACACACTCTTGCTCTTCCCTACTCACGTCGGCCGTCCTCTCGGCAACGACTAAGGGTAGAACCTCAGAAGCGGGCATTGCAAAGTCGTTGCCGAGAAGAAGGTCGACGCCCTCCACTGGCAGTTTCTCCACAATCCCGACATCCAATTCACGTGTCACACCATCCACCTCCAACTCCAACCGCACCAGCGGGTATGACCGAGTTGCATTAATACCCTGCACCACTACCACCCGAGCCGCATTTATAGGGTAGCCAGTCAAGTTATTCATCAGAGTCTGGGAAGCACCTGTATCACGCAAGACCTCTACTCCATGCTTGCGCCCCGCCCACATCACGCAACCCCGTCCTCTATGGTCGCAAAAAACATCCTGAGCAGGGTTCGAGCCTCCCAGGTGCTTCTGCATTGGCTGTGCCTCAGCCTCTGACGAACTGCCCCGGGCAAACTCAGAAAACTTCGGAGACACACCAATGTTGCAGGCCAAAGACACAGCTGCTGTAGGTGGTTTGCTAGGACAGACTCTTGCAAAGTGCCCCTTTTCATGACAATGATAACACTCCAACTCCCCTCTGGGCTTCCCTTGGTACTGGGAAGGGCCCGGCCCCTTCTTAAATGGGACGGTGCTAGTCTTGTGGTCAGTCTTGGTATCATAGCTCTTGTACTTGTTTGCATAATGTATATCACTAACTCGGGGGGGTGGGGCGTCACGCCCCTTGTTACCTGCCTCACTACGCTGGGCAGACCCGCACCCACGAATTAGTGATAGCCGGAGGTCAGCCATCTCAGCTGCCTCCTGTAGAGTTTTAGGGTTCTTTTCTTTAATAGTTAAAGTCATATCTGCACCAGTACACTTATAAAACTGCTCGAGCAGAAACAGCTCAGTCAACTGTTCGGCCGTCTCAGCTTTCTCAGAACGTGTCCAGTTAGCAAGTGCATCTTTTAAGTCCCGGGCATGTTCAAGAAAGGTCGCCTCCCTAGTCTTTGTAACACCCCGAAACTTCAATCGATATGTTTCTGGTTGCAACTCGTATGCCCGTAGGACAGCTCTCTTCAATTCTGGGTAGTCAATGCAAGACTCTAAAGGCAGTGCATCATAAGCCTTCAGACCCTTACCCGTAAGTCTTGAGGAGACCAGAGCTGCCCACTTCTCTTCAGGCCAATTATGCTCCCTACACTTCTTCTCAAAACGATTAAAAAATTCTGTGACTTCAGTTTCACTAAATGCCGGCACCAACTTGACTAAGTGGGACAAGGACTGTTCTCTTACTTGGCCCTCACGGCCCATCCGAGTCCCTGTCGACTCTGCACGAGTCTTATCTAAATCTATTTGAGCACAATATTTCTCGGAGTCGTACCTAAGCTCAGCCTCGTGCCTCCTAACCTCAGCCTCAATCTCCTTCTCCTGCTTCCTAGACTCAGCCTCAATCTCCTTCTCCTGCTTCCTATACTCAGCCTCAATCTCCTTCTCCTGCTTCCTAGCCTCATTCTCCTGCCTCCTAGACTCAGCCTCAATTTTAGCAAGCTCAAGTCTAAATATCATATCTGGAGACAGGCAGGAAGAGGGAGCTGCCACTACTGAAGGAGGGGGGGCAAGAACTGGGGAACCACCATACGCACCGCCCGAGGGCACTCCAATCTTCCAATTCTCATCCCTCTGTGGGAGAGTGCTAACCTCCGGCAACTGAGTGGACGGCACTGTGGGAGTCGAGTGAGAGGGGATCTGGGGAGGAACCCCCCCAAACGCCCTCTCCTCCGAAACCCCATGTCGCCCACGCAACACCCAGGAAATCAGCTCCCCCTTGGACATCCCTCCTACATTGGATCTGCCCAAAACCTTGGCTATCAGGTGCAAGCCATAAATATTCACCCCAGTCAACCTCTCCTCCGTGACATGGTACCGCTTACTCACAAAAAGTCTAGCATCCTCCTCACTAGTTACTAACGGCACCTCCTCAAATGGCATCTCTCGCTCCTCGTCAGTACTAGGGCACGACATACTGAAGTTCACAAAAAATTCTCGAGACAAAAGTGTTAAACTCCCTTATGTAAGCACTAATTACTAAATTAACTGGAGTCTCTTAAATGCTCTCCTAATTGCCTTACAAAAAAAAAATATTCTTCAATATGTACGCTAAAGTACGAACAAACAAATGTTGTACAACTCTGCAAAATATTATACTGTTCACAAAATCCTAAGCAAGGTCGCCATTTGTTACGACCGGGCACTCGGGTACACTAGGGCTCTTACACAGGACTCGAGTATGGCTCGCTGCCACAACGGAAACACACGATCCCAACCCCAGAGTACTGCCAGCCGAACAAAAAACGCCACTACCCTCCAGAGTTCTATCTGCTATAACGGGGTATACAAGAACTCGGTACTAGCGTTTCACACAACAGACTAATAACTAGACGGGAGTTATCTAGTCTGGTCAACAATCAAACAAAGAAGAAAGTACTACAACACTAAAGAATAGTGTTGGCCGAAGCCGAAGTAGTCCACCCTTGAACTAAGAACTTAAGAAGTCCTCCACCCTCTACTTCGGATCGGCACTATTACGTTACGTTAAACAATAGTCCTCGAGCATCAAGCAAGGAATCTTCTGATAAGTTAGATGCTTCTCGAATACTCATAAGAAGTAAGTATCGGATTTTGAACAGCAATTTAATGAATAACTCACTGGTAATTAAAGGCTTTAAATTGACATAAGAAGAATTATAAGAATAAGCAATAGGATATGGCAAACATTAAGAAGAAGTACTCCGACAATGCACTGGCAATAGCCTACTAAGATTGTGCTCGTGGGCCACTAATCTCTGAAGTAGCTAAGCGTGCCACACATGAAATCAATAGTGCATAAACAATAATATACATAAGGAGAAGCTTCAATACTATGCTGTATCTGCTGGTCGAGCAAAGTCTAGCTGGGATACATAAAGTTAAGAGACAATGGCTGAGCAAGCGGCTCGTAGCCTAGCGAGGTCCTTAAGACTGTGCGGCCAAATTACGTTAATTGACGGGATGCTCTCTTGAGAGATCCAGATCACTAGTATCTGGTTCTCTCCTGGCGATCCTCTCAAAGTCAAGCAAATGAGATAGCACAGTGTTGGGTGGCATAGGCAAAAGCCCTCACTCGCAACACAGTGCTAAACTCCCACGGTACACAGTCAGAAAGACCACCTAGGCGTTCCACGTCTCCGTTGCAATTGTACTGGTTCAACCGCAACCTAGTACTCATAGGAAATCACAACTCAGGAACCCTATCCCAGTCTAGCATTGCCTAAACCAGCAGAAAACAGGAACATGAATAATCGCACACAGGGAAATGCATATACGAGTGCAACAAACATCAATCAATCCTATTCTAGTTAACCCTTCCAAAAATAGGCTATCTAACAGGCACTTATCTCGTGAGAACTCAAGCGATAATACTTTGGCTGACTAAATCTGCACCAAAGGGGTCATTGAGGTTATAAAGGGTCGAGAAGGGAAGAAGATAGGCTGTTCAGAGAGTAGAGAAAGTTCACATCAGTCGGAAGAATATGGATAGTTGCAAGGGATATGAGAAGTCGCTCTGCCTGATGAGTTCTAAAGAATTGTGGCGAGGACCTCTCCTTTTTATACTCGGCCCTCTAGCGGCATATCGCAAACTACTAAGGACCGCCCACTGACAATCATTACGTAATATTCTCTCTCAATCTGGGATCGACAAAGGATTTCCCACGCGCTGAGAAGGAGGAGGGAGGAGGGAGGAGGGAATTAGGCCTACCTGCAGCGTGGCGCACTCACTGTTCCCCCCGTTACGCACTCTCTCTCCTCTCATCATTACATATAAGTCCCACACACAATACTTATAACTAATGATATAAAATAGAACTCGTTGACTCAGATGAAAACAAAATACATATTTATAATACTTATAGTACAACGGCTCACATAAACTAAGTTAGGAAACTCTACACAGACTACAGCCAAAGTTCCTGCCCTGACGATCCTAGCGAGAGTGGGGCCTGACTGGGCGTTCTGTACAGCATGCTCATACTCGACATGCGTCACAGTTGTCACCGGAGATTCTGCATCCAGGGAGTCACATTCTGGTCAACAATCTTTAGATCAGCGGAGGAAGGGTACCGAGAAGGGGTTGAAAGTTGATACGGTTGAGAGTTTAGTATCAGCGGACATTCTCGGAGACTCAGTATTAGGACCAAATATCGAGTCTGAAGAAGACCCAGTAACTGTTGTGGAAAAGGCAGAGGATGGGCTTAAAAAGACGATGAGACAGCAACGGTACGCAGAGAGAGAGCAACGGGAGGCCAAATTTAATGTAGGAGGGGGGCATGAGTTGTTTCGCAAACACTTGGATAGGCTTGCTCCTTCGGACATTCGTAAGTTGCAATTGGAAGACCCGGAGGTTCTTGAATGTGGTACCGGTGCTGTCGAGTTGAAGGAGGACAGTGTTGCACAGTCGAGAGATGTAGCAACGAGGTACCCTGACGCGTACCCTATGAGAAATGGGTCAGTGAAGACGGTGGTCCGAGGCTTGCTAGTGTATTTTTCCCGGTATGGTTACCCGCAGGAGATTCATGTTGTTTTGTTTGCTGCACGGGAGGTACCTGGGGAGAGTTTGGGATTCAGCCCTAATGAGCTCGTCTTTGGACACCGTGTCAGAGGGCCTCTCCATATGGTTGAAGAAGTATGGGAGGGCGCAGAAAAACCTTGTTCTATGCTCAAGTGTGTCCTCAACAGTCGAGAACGTATGTTGCGCAGTCTGGAGTTGGCTGGCCATAATTTGACTAGCTCTCAGGCCCTCATGAAGGACAGGTACGACCTCAAGGTTGAACTCAGGGAGTTTCACGTGGGTCAGGAGGTGTTGACTCTACTGCCCCTTGTAGGTCACCCCTTATCCGCGAAGTACACTGGTCCTTATAGGGTGGTGGAGGAGCTATCGGACCTGGTTTACTTGGTAGCCACTCCAGACAGACGGAAGCGCAATCAGTTATGTCATGTTAATCCCATGAAGGAGTATGGGAGGCACCCCCCTGAGCCTCTCACTGTGCCTGTGATGACGTTTAGCAGTCAAGGTGGAGAAGGAGAACGGGACAGTCAAGCTCAGGTGGAGGATAACTGGAAGGATAAGAAGTTCAATTGGGCGCCTGAGTGTGAGAAGGCGTTTAGCGAAGTAAAACACCTGTTGTGCACTCACCCGATCCTCAGGGCCCCTGACTTTAGCCTACCTTTCCAACTAGCAACGGAGGCTAGTGGTGTGGGGGCTGGTGCCGTCCTTGTGGAAAAGGACGATGATGGACTCGAGCATCCTGCTAGTTTCTGCTCGGAGAAGTACAATTCGGCCCAGGGGAGCTGCTCTGTTGTCGAGGAGCTGCTGGCGGTTGTGCTTGCGCTGGGGAATTTCGAGGTCTGCGTTCCAGCCTATGGTCCGGTCGTTGTAGTTTACCCAGATCATCACCCTCTCAAGTTCTTGGACCAGTTTCACAATCGGAATATGAGGCTGACCAGGTGGTCACTACGGTTATTGGTATATAACCTGGACATACGCCATATTGCCGGTTGTGACAACTTGGTTGCAGATGGTCGTTCAAGGGTATATGATCCTGGGTAGATTGACACACGGGTAGCCTCCTGCTTTGGTTTGAATAGTATTTTGCGCTTGGTGCTTGTTGGCTCGCGGTTGTAGCCCAGCGTATTGGGTCGTAAAGCAGGAGTTGAGCGTTTGGTATAGAAAAAAAAACTAGGCTTGCCCCTATAGTGCAGCCGAAATAAACAAATTAAAAACATAAAAATCAAATAAAAAAACTTTCTTTGATAGTTTAATTTTTTCAGTATGTTATAGCAGTAATTCTGAGTTGCACTCCTCTCAGAATGCTGGGCTAGAGAAGCTCGCTCTTGAGGAGCATAACTACATATAATTTAACCTATTGTGTTGGGAGGGTTATAATTTAAAAAAAATGTTTTGTTGAAGAACTGTGCCAGATATTTTCCTGCCGCTGGGTGATGGGAAGTGGAGATATAGCATGGGTTCTAACCATCAGATTTTTGTGAGCCTTGGGGCCTCTGAGAAAAATCTTGGGGGGGGTGTGACGTTGACCACTCCGTTAGAACCGCATGGCTTGTCCTACAGTGACTCATTAGGATCGCCAGGGCAGTGGATGGGGCTACAGTTTATGTATTAGAGTGTGCTTTATTTCATATGAAAGCTTGTGTCATGGGCAGTCCAGAAAGGCTCTTTGTTTTCGCCCATGTCAAGGCTTTATATATTTAATTGTAAAGTATATGTTTTGTCATTAACTAGTAATGATAGGATCTGGGAGAGAGAGAGGGAGTAGAACAGAGTGAGAGGGGGCGCGCAGTGTTTTTTGTCCCGCTCGATGACGTCACGGCTGGCTGCCTCGCGGGGGTTGGTGAAGAGAGGTCCTTACCATGCTGTGAGCTCTTGTTAGTGGCCAGATCACTTGTAACCGCTGTTTTCCCACGCGGCTCGAGCTAGTGCGAGTATATATACTGGTTCCTCGCCACTCTCTCCCTCAGATCTGGTTTCTAGAACACACCCATCTTTTTGTCCCTTGCTATCTATCCCCGCTCCGCACCTGAGAATCTTTTCCTCTGCCTATCTCTCTCATTTTCCATATCTTTCACCACCTTTCTATTCACATTATATCCCCTCTGGTTAACTCTGCAAAATCAGCTTCATGCTGGCCAGTTGTATTGTGTGTTAAGGTCTGATATAACCTGTGTATGTTAGTTGTTAAGATAAGTGGATCACGAAGCATTGGTTGGCTTTCATATTGCCGCTTCCTATAATTATTAGTGTTCTGCTGGATTAGATAATGCTAGACTGGGAGTCTGATATAATAGGTATTGTTTCCGATGAGTGCTGGCTTTAGTTAAAAGCGGCACGACATACCTGAGAACTGGAGTTGATTGAGTAAATTCTAGTCTGTGTGCCATTGAGAGTAGAGCATGCACGAATGAGGGCTTTTTGCCTATACCATTCTGCACTGTTCTAGTCTCGATTGTTTGTCTTTGAGGTACGCCAGGAGAACGCTTAATACTTCGGTATTAAGGTTTCTCAAGAGAGCTACCCTTCATTATAACATAATATTTGACGCACAGACTTGAGATTTGCACTAGGCTATGCAGCATGCCATGCGCACCAGTATCTCATATCATTGACTCTAGCTAGACTTTATTAATCATAGTAGACATTAAGTATATTAACCTAATTACTCTTTTTATGCATACCCATTTATGATTACACAATCATTTCGTAGCCTAGTTTGATGTATTGAGACACAAACGACTTAGGCTCTTTTTGTTGATAGGAATACTGCATTGTGGCGATTATTATTAGTGTTGTAGCGTTTAGGATATTCTTGGCTCCGACGGCATTATATATTCTGCCTTTTTGTGTGCATAGCCTGCACGAGCATTGTTCCATTGCCTGCCTTTTTGGGTTCCATTTCCGATACGAGCATCTTTATAACATCTAACATTTAAAGAAGATTCCTTGTTAGTGTTGAAGGACTTTAGTGCACTTTCTTTCATGCAGGAGTGCCTGACATTTATTGATTAAAGTAACGTAAGCTGTAACTTCTCTTACCACCTTACTTTGCATACCATAACCAAGCACCTTCGGTTATAGGTAGTAATAGGCTGTTTTCACATAACATTAAGCCTAGAGTAGACGCACATTTATTGAGAGTTTGATAGCCTATTATTGCATATAGAACTCTGTAGAGTATTTGTGTTCTTTGTTCACTGGGAATATACTTCAGAGGTTGGAGCTAGCACTTTCCGTTGTAACATTTATGCCATTACTAGTCCAATGAATAAGAGCCCTGATATATTTGAACCCCAGTCGTAACACCTAACATTAATAATAAACATTAATAACATTATTAATAAACACATAAACATATCTTGTTTAAGGGGGGTGACCTGCTTTTTTCTATTTCTGTCCTTTTCTCTCTTTCTCTGGCTTGTAACCATTCGGCCCCATTCAGCCAACTATTTTAAGACGTTTATCCCCATCTAGGTGTCGATTTCTTCCTGGCGAGCGATAGCGAGCCAGCATTATATTTAGAAATCCGGCTTTGCCGGAGAATTTTTTCTATCGAAAAATGTACAAATTTAGCCTGCTGTCAAACAAAAATAAAAAATATGCTGGCTCGCTACCGCTTACCAGTAAAAAATTGACACCTGGATGGGGATAAACGTCTTAAAACAGTAGGCTGAATGGGGCCAAATGGATACAAGCCAGAGAAAGATAGAAAAGGACAGAACAAAAACAGGTCACCCCCCTTAAACGTCGTAGAAATGTTCAATTATTGACCCTCTTACTACATTTCACAAACTATTAACCCTTTCAGGAGCCTAAGATGACGCTTATATATATACTGTATATATAATTCTCCTAATATCATAAATACCTCTCTAAAACTATTATTATTCTCGATCAAAGACAACTGCAGGGGTTGAAAATACTAAACGAAAGGTTTCTAAACTGTCTCGATGGTCAGAATGGCTTTAAGTGTCCCAGGAAGACGCAGGTCTTCCCGTACTCGAAAGGGTTAAAGTTAGCGGCGAACTATTGATTTTGACTATGCTATTTGCCGAAGAACGTACCTTTGTCGATTTTAAGAACATTCGCCCCATTTCTGTCAATTTTAAGAGCTTTCGTTCCATTTAGGTGTCGATTTTTTCCTGGCGAGCGATAGCGAGCCTGTAATTTAAGAGAAATCGGCCTTCGGCCGGGACATTTTTCTACCGAAAAATGTACAAATTTATCTTGAAGGGGGTCTAGGGAGTGTAATTTTAAGCTTGATGGAGGTCTAGGGAGGACACTAAAATAATACAGTCATAAAAAGATAAATAAATGAGCAAATAAATACACCTCCCCCCCCCCCCCCCTTAAGGTTTCCGGCAAACTATTGACTGTCGGAGAACGTACCTTTAGGCCGTGGTGCCAGGTGGGCGTGGACGGGGTATAGTTATTGGACGCGCCAGACCCAACCACCTGGAAGACAGACAAGGGAATCAGTGAGAGGAATACGGAAGACAGAAGAACATCAATTATAATACGGAAGACAGAACATCAATTATAATACGGAAGACAGAAGAACATCAATTATAATACGGAAGACAGAAGAACATCAATTATAATACGGAAGACATAGAAGAACATCAATTATAATACGGAAGACAGAAGAACATCAATTATAATACGGAAGACAGAAGAACATCAATTATAATACGGAAGACAGAAGAACATCAATTATAATACGGAAGACAGAAGAACATCAATTATAATACGGAAGACATAGAAGAACATCAATTATAAATACGGAAGACAGAAGAACATCAATTATAAATACGGAAGACAGAAGAACATCAATTATAATACGGAAGACAGAACATCAATTATAAATATACAGTGTAGGTATTTGTATATTTGGTTACCTTTTCAGTACCGGTGACGAGTTTTTCAATTGGTTTCAGGTACAGGTTATATTTACGCGAGTCTATGCAGCTTAAGAAGGATCTGTGAGATAGCTAGAAGCAGGGTGTCAAACGAAAGCCGAGTCCATTCTTTTTTGGCTATATTATTGTATATGCATAGCTAATATTATGTTTATATTATTGTATATGCATAGCTAATATGTTTATATTATTGTATATGCATAGCTAATATGTTTATAGTTGTAATTCTGTCTTTGGGAGTGATACAATGGTCAAAACAAGGCTATTTAATTTTATTTTATTTTATTCCTTCTCATAATCATTCAAGCCTTCAAAGAAAATTGCTCTGGTTTGACACCCTGGTCCTAAGAAGGGTTGAGTAAGGCAGTCTGTGCCATTTTCATTGCTAGACGTACTTTTCAAGTTGAAAATAATCGTCTGATAGTTGCCTGAGTATAATGAAAAAGAACGTCACCGGTACTGAATGGGTTAACACATATTGTAAGTATGCAATAGCCGAACTCAATTAAGGGATCTATAGCCTTTTTTTTTTTTTTTTTTTTTTTTTTGTCGGGGGGAGAGAGGGGGGGGGGGGGGGGGCAAGAGAATAGACTCACCCCCATCAGAAATTTCCACTTAAGGGATTTTTTTTTTGACCCCTTTCTCCCTCATGGTTAGCCCCATTGCTTTTGATATTATAAGACGTTCGCCCCATTAGTTTGGCGATTTTAAGAACTTTCGCCCCATTTCTGTCAATTTTAAGACTTTTCGTGCCATTTAGGTGTCGATTATTTCCTGGCAAGCGATAACGAGCCTGTAATTTAAGAGGAACCGGCCTTTGGCCGGGAAATTTTTCTACCGAAAAATGTACAAATTTATCTTGAAAGGGGGTCTAGGGGCTGTAATGTTAAGCTTGATCGAAGTCTAGGGAACTAACTAAAAACCTCCCCTAAATCGAGGATTTTAGTTTGTTCCCTAGATCTCTAACGAGCTTAAAAACACTCCCAAGACCACCTTCAAGATAAATGTGTACATTTTTCGGTAGAAAAATTTCCTGGCCGAAGGCCAGTTCCTCTTAAAATACAGGCTCGCTATCGCTCGCCAGGAAACAAAAATCAACATCTAAATGGGACGAAAGGTCTTGATATTGATGAAGAAATGGGACGAAAGCTCTTAAAATCGACAAACTAATGGGGCGAACATCTTAAAATATCAAAACTAATGGGCCTAAACCTGAGGGAAAAGGGTGTCCAGAAATACGAGATACCTCCCCTTAATGTTTCAGCTGTTGCAATGGAAGGAAGTCAAAACGGCCACAGACCTAAACAACCCAAGTTACCCTGAATTGGTCTGGGTAAGCATAGG
>JBAKBP010005005.1:0-59085 GCA_037953745.1 Lithodes maja | reverse complement strand
GTAATACCAGAGAGAATACAACATTAATACCTGACTTTAGAAAAGCCAATTATGGTGGGTTAAGAAGAGCCCTATTAGCCGACCCTATGGTCAAAAAATTAAGTCGATCCAGGTGTCCAAATGAGTGTACCCCTTCTAAGGCACCTGTCATCTTAAGTCAGGAAGAGACGTCAACCTTGGTAGATACATACGATAATTTTATCAAGTCAGTATTCAATGCACAAAATAAATACATCCCCAAAAGAAAATTTAGATCAACACAGAACCAACCCAAATGGATGAATAATAGACTATTAGATCTTCTAGGACAAAAGAGAGGAATATATAGCAAGATTAGGAAAGGCGAAATTCACCTACTTGCTTACTATCAGAATCTATCAAGACAGGTAAAAAAGGGTATTAGGAAAGAAAAAAGAAATTATGAAATCAAGGTTGCCAATGACTCAAAAAATAATCCTAAAGCTTTTTACCAACTATATAAATCCAAGGTTAGAGATGTAATTGGTCCCCTTAAAACTTCGATAGGAGAAATGACAGAAAATGATTTAGAAATGTGCAGTACATTAAATAGTCAATTTCTTTCCGTTTTCACTAATGAAAATTTGGCACAGTTTCCAGAAGTCCGTAAGGTATATAGCGATAGTATAGAAAATAGGTTAAGTACGGTTACTATAAGTAGAAATGATGTGCTTAAGGAAATTGACAGACTGAAACCTCATAAATCGCCTGGTCCTGACGAGGTATATGCTAGAGTATTAAAAGAATGTAGGGATGAGTTAAGTTACCCATTAACATTTTTATTTAACAAGTCATTGGAGACAGGTATAGTTCCAGAAGCTTGGAAGCTTGCAAACGTAGTTCCGATCTTCAAAAAAGGTGACAAATCAATAGCATCCAATTACCGTCCCATTAGTCTTACATCAATCATAGGAAAGCTACTAGAGTCAATTATTGCTAGTAAAATTAGAAACCACTTAGATACATTTAATTTAATAAATTCTTCTCAGCATGGATTCACTCAGGGTCGTTCTTGCCTTACTAATTTGCTTAGTTTTTTCTCAGAGGTATATGAAGCAGTAGATAATGACAAGTCATATGATATAATATATTTAGATTTCAGTAAAGCTTTCGACAGAGTCCCCCATGAGAGATTGATGAGAAAGGTTGAGGCGCATGGAATAGGTGGGGCGTTGTTGGGATGGATTAGGTCATGGCTAATTGGTAGGAAGCAGAGAGTCGGCATAAATGGTACGAAGTCAGAATGGGGAGCAGTCAAAAGTGGTGTCCCCCAGGGATCTGTATTAGGTCCTCTGTTGTTTGTTATATACATAAATGACCTAGATTTAGGTATAACTAGTAGGATAAGTAAATTTGCAGACGATACCAAAATGGGGAGAACAATTGATTCAGATAGAGATATAGAGTGCCTCCAAAGGGATCTAGATACCTTACACGAATGGTCAGTACATTGGCAGATGAAGTTTAACATTGACAAATGCAAGGTATTAAAGATAGGGAAGATGCATACAAATGTTAAATATAAACTAGCTAATGTGGAATTAGAAAACTCGAATTGTGAGAAAGATCTAGGTGTGTTTGTTAGCAATGATTTGAAGCCTAGACAACAGTGTATAAGCGTTCGAAACAAGGCAAACAGGATTCTCGGGTTCATCTCTAGGAGTGTGAGTAACAGAACTGCTGATGTTATCTTAAAACTTTACTTGTCATTAGTGAGACCCCATATGGATTATGCTGTTCAATTTTGGTGTCCTTATTACAGAATGGACATAGATTCATTGGAGAGAGTACAACGTAGAATGACAAAAATGATCCATAATATTAGAAATCTTCCGTATAAAGAAAGGTTGAAGAAATTAGGCTTACATTCGTTAGAGAGACGCAGAGTTAGAGGGGATATGATAGAGGTGTTCAAGTGGGTTAGTGGGATTAACAAAGGGAACATGACAAATGTACTAAAGCTCAGTGATAGCGAAAGAACTCGTACCAATGGTTTCAAATTAGATAAATTTCGTTTCAGAAAAGATATAGGCAAATATTGGTTTGGTAACAGAGTTGTAGATGGGTGGAATGGACTACCAGGTGCTATAGTGGGATTAAAAACGATAGGGAGCTTTAAGATAAAATTGGATAAGCATATGGACGAGAAGGGTTGGGTGTGAAGGGGGATCAGCAGGGTTGGGCCAATCAGCGCTCTGCAGACCCCCGTAATCCTGCGTTAATCTCTAACCGTTTTGGTAAGATGATCCTCAGGGTATTAGAGTGTTGAGCCTATAATTGGGCTTTGTAATTGGGGTTGTGTGGGACAGGGATCTGCCTTGCTTGGGCCAATCGGCTTTCTGCAGACTCCCATTTTCTTATGTTCTTATGTTCTAACATTAATAATAACACGATGATGAGCACCGCAGTCAACCACAACCTAATGTATACCCCCTAACATTAATAATAAACACGATGATGAGCACCGCAGTCAACCACAACCTAACGTATACCCCCTAACATTAATAATAACACAAAAGTGAGCACCGCAGTCAACCACAACCTAACGTATACCCCCTAACATTAATAATAACACGATGATTAGCACCGCAGTCACCCACAACGTAACGTATACCCCTAACATTAATAATAAACACGATGATGAGCACCGCAGTCAACCACAACCTAACGTATACCCCCTAACATTAATAATAACACGAAGATGAGCACCGCAGTCAACCACAACCTAACGTATACCCCCTAACATTAATAATAAACACGATGATGAGCACCGCAGTCAACCACAACCTAACTCACCCACAACCTAACGTATACCCCCTAACATTAATAATAAACACGATGATGAGCACCGCAGTCAACCACAACCTAACGTATAGCCCCTAACATTAATAATAACACGATGAGGAGCACCGCAGTCAACCACAACCTAACGTATACCCCCTAACATTAATAATAAACACGATGATGAGCACCGCAGTCAACCACAACCTAACGTATACCCCCTAACATTAATAATAACACTATGATGAGCACCGCAGTCACCCACAACCTAACGTATACCCCCTAACATTAATAATAACACGATGATGAGCACCGCAGTCAACCACAACCTAACGTATATCCCCTAACATTAATAATAACACGAAGATGAGCACCGCAGTCAACCACAACCTAACGTATACCCCCTAACATTAATAACACGATGATGAGCACCGCAGTCAACCACAACCTAACGTATACCCCCTAACATTAATAATAAGACGATGATGAGCACCGCAGTCACCCACAACCTAACGTATACCCCCTAACATTAATAATAACACGATGATGAGCACCGCAGTCAACCACAACCTAACGTATATCCCCTAACATTAATAATAACAGATGATGAGCACCGCAGCCAACCACAACGTAACGTATATCCCCTAACATTAATAATAACACGAAGATGAGCACCGCAGTCAACCACAACCTAACGTATACCCCCTAACATTAATAATAACACGATGATGAGCACCGCAGTCAACCACAACCTAACGTATACCCCTAACATTAATAATAACACGATGATGAGCACCGCAGTCAACCACAACCTAACGTATACCCCCTAACATTAATAATAACACAATGATGAGCACAGCAGTCAACCACAACCTAACGTATACCCCCTAACATTAATAATAACACGATGATGAGCACCGCAGTCAACCACAACCTAACGTATACCCCCTAACATTAATAATAAACACAAACATATCTTGTTTAAGGGGGGTGACCTGCTTTTTTCTATTTCTGTCCTTTTCTCTCTTCCTCTGGCTTGTAACCATTCGGCCCCATTCAGCCTACTATTTTAAGACGTTTATCCCCATCTAGGTGTCGATTTCTTCCTGGCGAGCGATAGCGAGCCAGCATTATATGAAGAAATCCGGCTTCGCCGGAGAATTTTTTCTATCGAAAAATGTACAAATTTAGCCTGCTGTCAAACAAAAATAAAAAATATGCTGGCTCGCTACCGCTTACCAGTAAAAAATTGACACCTGGATGGGGATAAACGTCTTAAAACAGTAGGCTGAATGGGGCCAAATGGATACAAGCCAGAGATGGAGCTGCTTCGAGCCATGATTGATGCTTCACATGTCTCACTCCCCAGACTGGAACAAGACCTCACGGGCTTCACCGTGTTGAGCAGTGGAATGTACAGGCTCTCAGCCTATGCCCGAGAGGGAATAGTTGGAATATAGAAAAAAAAAAAAAAAAGCCAGAGAAAGATTGAAAAGGACAGAACAAAAACAGGTCACCCCCCTTAAACGTCGTAGAAATGTTCATTTATTGACCCTCTTACTACATTTCACAAAGTATTAACCCTTTCAGGATCCTAAGATGACGCTTATATATATACTGTATATATAATTCTCCTAATATCATAAATACCTCTCTAAAACTATTATTATTCTCGATCAAAGACAACTGCAGGGGTTGAAAATACTAAACGAAAGGTTTCTAAACTGTCGCGATGGTCAGAATGGCTTTAAGTGTCCCAGGAAGACGCAGGTCTTCCCGTACTCGAAAGCGTTAAAGTTAGCGGCGAACTATTGATTTTGACTATGCTATTTGCCGAAGAACGTACCTTTGTCGATTTTAAGAACATTCGCCCCATTTCTGTCAATTTTAAGAGCTTTCGTTCCATTTAGGTGTCGATTTTTTCCTGGCGAGCGATAGCGAGCCTGTAATTTAAGAGAAATCGGCCTTCGGCCGGGACATTTTTCTACCGAAAAATGTACAAATTTATCTTGAAGGGGGTCTAGGGAGTGTAATTTTAAGCTTGATGGAGGTGTAGGGAGGACACTAAAAAAATAATAAGATACATAATTGAACAAATAAATACACCTCTTCCCCCCCCCCCCCCCCCTTAAGGTTTCCGACAAACTATTGACTGTCGCAGAACGTACCTTTAGGCCGTGGTGCCAGGTGGGCGTGGACGGGGTATAGTTATTGGACGCGCCAGACCCAACCACCTGGAAGACAGACAAGGGAATCAGTGAGAGGAATACGGAAGACATAGAAGAACATCAATTATAATACGGAAGACATAGAAGAACATCAATACGGAAGACATAGAAGAACATCAATACGGAAGACATAGAAGAACATCAATACGGAAGACATAGAAGAACATCAATACGGAAGACATAGAAGAACATCAATACGGAAGACATAGAAGAACATCAATACGGAAGACATAGAAGAACATCAATACGGAAGACATAGAAGAACATCAATACGGAAGACATAGAAGAACATCAATACGGAAGACATAGAAGAACATCAATACGGAAGACATAGAAGAACATCAATACGGAAGACATAGAAGAACATCAATACGGAAGACATAGAAGAACATCAATACGGAAGACATAGAAGAACATCAATACGGAAGACATAGAAGAACATCAATACGGAAGACATAGAAGAACATCAATACGGAAGACATAGAAGAACATCAATACGGAAGACATAGAAGAACATCAATACGGAAGACATAGAACATCAATACGGAAGACATAGAACATCAATACGGAAGACATAGAAGAACATCAATACGGAAGACATAGAAGAACATCAATACGAAAGACATAGAAGAACATCAATACGGAAGACATAGAAGAACATAAATACGGAAGACATAGAAGAACATCAATACGGAAGACATAGAAGAACATCAATACGGAAGACATAGAAGAACATCAATACGGAAGACATAGAACATCAATACGGAAGACATAGAACATCAATACGGAAGACATAGAAGAACATCAATACGGAAGACATAGAACATCAATACGGAAGACATAGAACATCAATACGGAAGACATAGAACATCAATACGGAAGACATAGAACATCAATACGGAAGACATAGAACATCAATACGGAAGACATAGAACATCAATACGGAAGACATAGAACATCAATACGGAAGACATAGAAGAACATCAATACGGAAGACATAGAAGAACATCAATACGGAAGACATAGAAGAACATCAATACGGAAGACATAGAACATCAATACGGAAGACATAGAACATCAATACGGAAGACATAGAAGAACATCAATACGGAAGACATAGAACATCAATACGGAAGACATAGAACATCAATACGGAAGACATAGAAGAACATCAATACGGAAGACATAGAACATCAATACGGAAGACATAGAAGAACATCAATACGGAAGACATAGAAGAACATCAATTATAAATATACAGTGTAGGTATTTGTATATTTGGTTACCTTTTCAGTACCGGTGACGAGTTTTTCAATTGGTTTCAGGTACAGGTTATATTTATGCGATTCTATGCAGCTTAAGAAGGATCTGTGAGATAGCTAGAAGCAGGGTGTCAAACGAAAGCCGAGTCCATTCTTTGTTGGCTATATTATTGTATATGCATAGCTAATATTATGTTTATATTATTGTATATGCATAGCTAATATTATGTTTATATTATTGTATATGCATAGCTAATATTATGTTTATATTATTTTATATGCATAGCTAATATTATGTTTATATTATTGTATATGCATAGCTAATATTATGTTTATATTATTGTATATGCATAGCTAATATTATGTTTATATTATTGTATATGCATAGCTAATATTATGTTTATATTATTGTTTATATTATATTTATATAGGGGAGGTGTGGTGGAGTGGTCATGCCACTGGATTGGGAATCCAATGGACCCGGGTTCAAATCCCGATATGTCAATGGGAAGATATTATTGGGATTGAATTTGTGCTGTACCTAGTATCAGTGCATTACCACAAA
Organism: Lithodes maja; assembly: GCA_037953745.1. NCBI lineage: Eukaryota > Metazoa > Arthropoda > Malacostraca > Decapoda > Lithodidae > Lithodes > Lithodes maja. The sequence goes on along the minus strand of JBAKBP010005005.1, from coordinate 52,231 downwards.
GCCCACCGAAATGCCAAAAAAATACCCTCGTTGTTCCCCGATTAAATAACACTGTATGAATATTCCCATATTCAAAATATGTTACAGGGGGACAATGCCTAGTGAGTTCACTGCTCAATAGGTGGCGTTCTGAGAGTGAGGGTCTGAGTCTGGAGGGTGAGACGGTGAAGCACTTGAGCGAAGCAACCGGCCGCTTCAGAGATGGAGCTGCTTCGAGCCATGATGGATGCTTCGCATGTCTCACTCCCCAGACTGGAACAAGACCTCACGGGCTTCACCGTGTTGGGCGGTGGAATGCACAGGCTCTCAGCCTATGCCCGAGAGGGAGTAGTTGGAATATAGAAAAAAAAAAAAAAAAAAAATATGCATAGCTAATATTATGTTTATATTATTGTATATGCATAGCTAATATTATGTTTATATTATTGTATATGCATAGCTAATATTATGTTTAGAGTTCTAATTCTGTCTTTGGGAGTGATACAATGGTCAAAACAAGGCTATTTAATTTTATTTTATTTTATTCCTTCTCATAATCATTCAAGCCTTCAAAGAAAATTGCTCTGGTTTGACACCCTGGTCCTAGAAGGGTTGAGTAAGGCAGTTTGTGCCATTTTCATTGCTAGACGTACTTTTCAAGTTGAAAATAATCGTCTGATAGTTGCCTGAGTATAATGAAAAAGAACGTCACCGGTACCGAATGGGTTAACACATATTGTAAGTATGCAATAGCCGAACTCAATTAGGCCTAGGGGACCTATATATATATATATTTTTTTTTTTCGGGGGAGGGGGGCAAGAGAATACTCACCCCCATCAGAAATTTCCACTCGAGGGATTTTTTTCTTGACCCCTTTCTCCCTCATGGTTAGCTCCATTGCTTTTGATATTATAAGACGTTCGCCCCATTAGTTTGGCGATTTTAAGAACTTTCGCCCCATTTCTGTCAATTTTAAGACTTTTCGTGCCATTTAGGTGTCGATTTTTTCCTGGCGAGCGATGGCGAGCCTGTAATTTAAGAGGAACCGGCCTTTGGCCGGGAAATTTTTCTACCGAAAAATGTACAAATTTATCTTGAAAGGGGGTCTAGGGGCTGTAATGTTAAGCTTGATGGAAGTCTAGGGAACTAACTAAAAACCTCCCCTTAATCGAGGATTTTAGTTTGTTCCCTAGATCTCTAACGAGCTTAAAAAACACTCCCAAGACCACCTTCAAGATAAATGTGTACATTTTTCGGTAGAAAAATTTCCTGGCCGAAGGCCAGTTCCTCTTAAAATACAGGCTCGCTATCGCTCGCCAGGAAAAAAAATCAACATCTAAATGGGACGAAAGGTCTTGATATTGATGACGAAATGGGACGAAAGCTCTTAAAATCGACAAACTAATGGGGCGAACATCTTAAGACATCAAAACTAATGGGCCTAAACCTGAGGGAAAAGGGTGTCCAGAAATACGAGATCCCTCCCCTTAATGTTTCAGCTGTAGCAATGGAAGGAAGTCAAAACGGCCACAGACCTAAACAACCCAAGTTACACTGAATTGGTCTGGGTAAGCATAGGTTATAGACTATACTTAAGTTTCTTCTTAGCTAACGGTAAATTGTCATGTGTCAATCTCGATTACTCAATTATTATGAAGGATGTGTAGCGAAATGTGCTGTTAGTTATGACAAACTTAGTAATATGACCGCTAATCCCCGATGACAAACAGAACAAGGACAACAACAAAATCGAGATCATTTATAGAACTTCGGAGTTCCGCCACGTAAGCAAAGAAGAGAACAAAAATAGAGAGGCACTTGGTGGAGCGCATATCTCCACCTACGCTGGCTGCTTCTTTACCATTAATATCATAGGGGTAAATATTCTTTTGATGCTGGGCTCCATGATATGATTTAGATTGACTCCTAAATTGCTTCACATACTGTATTCCTAGGCTCATATCCTATATTCACACCAAATTTCGTTAAAATCGGTAATTTTCATAGACATCTTGTTTACAGACAAACAAATGGAGGCGAACAAATAACCTCCGTTCAACATCGTTAACGGAGGTAATAAAGTGTTACACAACTATATTTAGAGCCAAGTTCCTACTGAAAGCAAAAAGGTAAATCCAGACACAATACTGCATACACTGAGAGAAGTAAACACCACACATTAGCTCTCTCTCTCTCTCTCTCTCTCACACACACACACACACACACACACACACACACTAGCGCTCTCTCTCTCTCTCTCTCTCTCTCTCTCTCTCACACACACACACACACACACACTCTCTCTTACACACACACACACACACACAAACACACTCACGTTCTCTTACACACACACAACACACTCACGCTCTCTTACACACACATACACACACACACACAACACACTCACGCTCTCTTACACACACACACACACACACACACACACAACACACTTACGCTCTCTTACACACACACACAAACACACTCACGCTCTCTTACACACACACACACACACACAACACACTCAAACACTCACTCACACTCTCTCTTACACACACAACACACATAAAACCCTCCATTCTGTCCTTAAGGTTGTACACACATACATGGAGGCAGGAGGGCAGCCAGTAATGAAGACGTGTACACAGAAGACTACACTTACACACACACACACACACACACACACACACACACAGGCAGTAGTGAAGACGTGTACACAGCAGACTACACACACACACACACACACACACACACACACACACACACACACACACACAGGCAGTAGTGAAGACGTGTACACAGCAGACTACACTTACACAACATTCCGTGTGTACTTTGGTAGACACTGAGAGGGAGATATTCTTTAGGGCACTGCTAAATACTGCCTACTCTCTTCTAGTACTACTCTACGCAAGAATTATTTACAACTTCTAAGGAAAGTTTGTTTCAAGCACAAAAGTTCTTATAATATGTGATAAAATGTCCACATACTGTCTTCTACAGTCCACACATCATTCGTAGGGCTAGAGCAAATGGACTGTAACTTACCACACCTATTCCCTGACTGAACCTTTCCAAATGGTAGACATATTAACTCGACCACTCTAGTCGTTGGAGAGTTATGAGAGGTTGGGGGTTGGGATTTCTGGCCAACCTTTAAGGGGAGATTTCCACTTGAGGGATTATTTTCTTGACCCCTTTCTCCCTCATGGTTAGCCCCATTGCTTTTGATATTATAAGACGTTCGCCCCATTAGTTTGGCGATTTTAAGAACTTTCGCCCCATTTCTGTCAATTTTAAGACTTTTCGTGCCATTTAGGTGTCGATTTTTTCCTGGCGAGCGATAGCGAGCCTGTAATTTAAGAGGAACCGTCCTTCGGCCGGGACATTTTTCTACCGAAAAATGTACAAATTTATCTTGAAAGGGGGTCTAGGGGCTGTAATGTTAAGCTTGATGGAAGGCTAGCGAACTAACTAAAAACCTAGATGGGGATAAACGTCTTAAAATAGTTGGCTGAATGGGGCCGAATGGATACAAGCAAGAGAAAGAGAAAAAAGGACAGAAATAACAAAAAGCAGGTCACCCCCCTTAATGAACAGGGTATAGTGCTGAACCTTTCCAGTTCTAACTTGCAGCCATGGTTGTGTGTTGCATGCTTATTGAGGCTAAACATTTATATATATAATCCATGTTGTCAAACCCATTAAGTATTTTAAAGGCCTCAATAAGTTGACCTCGTAGTCTACGCATTAAATAACGAAGATAAACCAACAGTTCTAAACCAGTGTTCATAGCTCAGTTTCTTATTGACAGAATAAGCTTTGTAGCCATAGCTTGGACTCTTTCTATTCGCTCTAAATCTGTCTTGAGTCCTGGAGACCTTAATTTAACAGTACTGTATATTCAAGAGAGAGAGAGAGAGAGAGAGAGAGAGAGAGGAGGGGGATGCTAGTAGGGTCTGGTCTGCTGTTCTCGTTACTGGACACACACACACACACACACACACACACACACATATACATACATACATGCATACATACATACATACATACATACATACATACACACATACATACATACATACATACACACACACACACACACACACACACATACATACATACATACATACATACATACATACATACATACATACATACACACAAATACGTACACCAACACACACAAAACACACATACTCATTCAAAACACCTAATACATACATATACCCAAAACACACACACACACACACACACACACTCATAGTCATTATACTCAGCCAGGCGTATTGACATTACCACCTACTCCACCTTCTATTTCAATCCATCCACCTCCACCCCATACAGTCCACTACAGTTAATCCATACATGTTATCCAATCCATCCATTTGACAGTCAATTGATCCATCTCCACCTCATCTACTCCACTTCCATTACAGTCTACAATCATATAGTCCACTCAATCCCATTCCACTACAGTCAAAAGTCATATAGTCCACTTACTACCATTCCACTACAGTCAACAGTCATATAGTCCACTTACTACCATTCCACTACAGTCAACAGTCATATAGTCCACTTACTACCATTCCACTACAGTCAACAGTCATATAGTCCACTTACTACCATTCTACTACAGCCTACAACTGAGCCAGCCGTCCGGCTGGCTCAGTTGATAGCGTGCCTGATTCCCATCTTGAAGGTCTAGCGTTCAATCCCCGCTCAGATTGAAAAGTTTTTCTGGGATATAGCCGGCGGTTACCATCTCCCCATGAGCAAGGGGGATGGGTAATGGTCTCTGGTAGACTAAAGAAAGCCAAGCGCTTGTGAATCCTCGGAGGAGGAGATACGGGCGCTATATAAGTAACCAGAAGATTATTATTATTATTATTATTACAATCTAAATTCATCCATCTCCACCTCATACAGTCCACTCACTCCCATTCCACTACAATTAACAGTCATATAGTCCATCTCCACCTCATACAGTCCACTCACTCCCATTCCACTCCACTGTTTGGACACTTGATCCTCAGTGTTTTGGAGGACAAGCAGCCTAGACCTCTTGGTGCTTGATTTCCTTTGTACTCCTTTGTACTCCACTACAGTCTAACAGTCTAAGTTTCTGGTCAAGACTGTATCACCTGTTGAAATGCACTCCGAAAAATGGACAGAATGAATATAAACACCATTTGAGGAGGAACACTTTATTGACAACGTTTCGCAGATAGCTACAATAAAGTGCTATCTCAAATGGTGCTTTTATTCAATAGATTCGCTACTTGGACAGGCAATTGTACAGTCGCGCTAATAAGTGATGTCTCGGCACCAAGTATGTTTTGATCAATAATTGGTATCGGCAATATTTACACATGCTTACTTCTTTTTGAGTGAGATATACCAACATGTTCCTACACTTACCCACCCTATTCAACATCTGACAGACATTAATGCAGCACAGAGCGAGCCAAACGTAATGACAGCTGAGACACGACTTATTAGCGCCACCGTACTGTTTTACATTTTCCCCTTGGGTTTATATTGTACAGTCGGCCACATAAGTTCTGTTCCTTGTTGTGATCCTAGGTATGAGAGCAAAATTAATATGCATGAATTGCGAGTGCGGATTCTTTTAATGATACTTGATGAATCAGATAAGATAAAACACTGCATAAGAAACTGCCCTCGTAATTCCATCATAGGCATTATAGTCCCATGTATAAGATCCGTCTATGAACTGTAGTAAGTACTTCACTATCGACCAATCTAATTACACGCGGGGAAACGGGTGCAACATTATTGGTAAATCTTTTAACTCACACGAAGCTAAGAATTACTTCTTCAATCGAGTTGTCAACTTGTGGAATGGGCTTCCCCCGAGATGTTATAGACTGCAGCACCGTTGATTCATTTAAACTTCGCCTTGACAAATATCTCGCATCAAACCCGCGACTGACTGCGTTTGTAAATGAATAACTTGATTTTAGCCCCCCCTCAGTTACTAACCCATCTGTCCCCTACTAACTTCCTAATCCTGCCACGGACATTAGTTCCAGGGCAGTAGTTCCCTTTCCAATGTTCCCTTACCCACTCTAAACCACTGTTTGGACACTTGATCCTCAGTGTTTTGGAGGACAAGCAGCCTAGAAGAGTCACTAGATCTGTTGTTGCTTGATTTCCTTTGTACTCCTTTGTATTACCGAGAGGAAGAGAACTTATGTGGATAGGGTTTATATTTTGTTCGTGTTTTAATGTATATATTCTGTTATTAATTTGTGCCCTAGACGTCCATCAAGCTTAAACAAAAAAAACCTAGACCCTCCTTCAAGATTAATTTGTACATTTTTCGGTAGAAAAATGTCCCGGCCGAAGGCCGGTTGCTTCTAATATCACAGGCTCGCTATCGCTCGCCAGGAAAAAATCGACATCTAAATGGCACGATAGGTCCTAAAATTGACAACGAAATGGGGTGAAAGATCTTAGAATCGCCAAACTATCAAGGCGAACTTCTTATAATTTCAAAAACTATGAGGCTAAATATGAGAGAAAAGGGTGTCTAGAAAAGCGACCTATCTCCCTTTAAGTGGGTAACTGTACATTCTACTACCCTGCCTGTACATATATACTTTATATATCGGTGTATATATAGCATTAACCTTTAGCATCCGGTAGGTCGCAGTATCTATCTCTCTCTCTCTCTCTCTCTCTCTCTCTCTCTCTCTCTCTCTCTCTCTCTCTCTCTCTCTCGCGGCACTCAATATTTACTACACCTCACTTCCGCACGCCTTGTTATTAACATTAACAATATATTATTCACCAAAACTCAATACCGGAAGTGGTAAAAATGCTATCCATGAAGCCTAATGCCATCTATTGGGCAGGGAATTCACTTCAGAACCTTACTAAACTATACAGTATATTGATATTAAACGAATAATAATAGTAATAATAATAATAATACATAATATTAATAATGTAAATACTGTACTTATAATGAAAATACAACACAAATAACGACAAAAATAACAATATAATAATAATAATAATAATAATAATAATAATAATAATAAATAATTCCTTATCATTTCAGTACATATTTTCTTAGGAACCGTCTCTTCCTTCCTCCTTCCTTCGTTCCTTCATCTCATTCTTCCATTGCATCTATTTTCCCTCGTTTCTTTCCTTCTTACTGTTTTCTTTCTCTCCCTCCTTCCCTCCCTCCCTTCCTTCCTCAGTTCTTCCTTCCTCAGTTCTTCCTTCCTTCCTTCCTTCCTTCTTCCCTTCCTTCCTGCCTTCCTCCCTTCATGTTTTCCCTTCTCCCTTACTTCCTTCCTTCCTTCCTTCCTTCCGTCCTACTCTCCCTTCCTATCTTCTTCCTCCCTTCATGCTTTCCCTTCTCCCTCTCTCCCTTCCCTTACTTCCTTCCTTCCTTCCTTCCTTCCTTCCTTCCTTCCTTCCTTCTTCCCTGCCTTCCTATCTTCCTTCCTTCCTCCCATCCTTCCTACTCTCCCTCCCTTCCTTACAATCCTCTTCCTTCCTTCCTTACATTCCCCTCTCCCTTCCTTACTTCCTTCCTACTCTCCCTCCCTTTTTTTTTCTAAACTTCACGACATTATATGGTGTTCTTACAGCTAAAATTCCAGTGATGAAACGTGGAATTATCTATAGCGAAACACATTTAAAATGCAAACAATATATAGCATTGATATATTTATATATAATAGATACCAGTATATATTTTATCAAAGATCCCTCTTTATGAAGTTTGATAATTAATAATTATATTACCAAGATTTAGTACGGAACTGTGATATTCCTGAGCCAGTTATTAACCTCCGACTTGAACTGTTGTAGTGAGGTTAAGTGATGCAGGTCAGTGTGCTGAACCAGGTGATTCCACAGTCTTGCGTACTTTGGTAAGTAGGAACGAAGGTAGTGTTCTGTCCTAGCAAATGGAACACTGACCTGATGATACCTTGTGGATGCGGTTCTTGTTGCATATGATGTTGGTTGGGCAGGTTGTAGATGTAAGGCTGCCAGGTGTGGAGTGTGCATTTTTTGGGTTTTGTATGTTACACACAAACCTGCCACATCCCGACGCTGTTGTAGAGGCTGAAACCTGGGGGCATGATGTTCTTGTTCTTTGAGTTGGATCAAGTGTTCAGCTCTTTTCTGTATTTGGTCCAAAAGTTTCAAGTATGAGGGGGGACATGATGACCAAGTATGAGGGGGGACATGATGACCAAGTATGAGGGGGGACATGATGACCAAGTATGAGGGGGGACATGATGACCAAGTATGAGGGGGGACATGATGACCAAGTATGAGGGGGGACATGATGACCAAGTATGAGGGGGGCCATGATGACCAAGTATGAGGGGGGGACATGATGACCAAGTATGAGGGGGACATGATGACCAAGTATGAGGGGGGACATGATGACCAAGTATGAGGGGGGACATGATGACCAAGTATGAGGGGGGACATGATGACCAAGTATGAGGGGGGCCATGATGACCAAGTATGAGGGGGGGACATGATGACCAAGTATGAGGGGGGGACATGATGACCAAGTATGAGGGGGGACATGATGACCAAGTATGAGGGGGGACATGATGACCAAGTATGAGGGGGACATGATGACCAAGTATGAGGGGGGACATGATGACCAAGTATGAGGGGGACATGATGACCAAGTATGAGGGGGGACATGATGACCAAGTATGAGGGGGGGACATGATGACCAAGTATGAGGGGGGACATGATGACCAAGTATGAGGGGGGACATGATGACCAAGTATGAGGGGGACATGATGACCAAGTATGAGGGGGGACATGATGACCAAGTATGAGGGGGGACATGATGACAAAGTATGAGGGGGGACATTATGACCAAGTATGAGGGGGGACATGATGACCAAGTATGAGGGGGGACATGATGACCAAGTATGAGGGGGACATGATGACCATGCAAGTGGAGAGTATTCCATCAATGGACGAACTTGAGACTTATACAGAGTAGCAACACCTTTAGAGTCCAGGAGATGTGATACACGTCGAATGCAACCAAGTTTCCATGCAGCATTCTTTGTGATGTCCTTTACATGGCTGGTGAAAGACAGATTATCATTAAATTTTACTCCTAGAATTGTCACTTGACTCTGCATCTGAACCTTCCTCCCATCAAGCTGAATATCTGGTGGTGTATATGTTGGAATATCTGGTGGTGTATATGTTGGAATATCTGGTGGTGTATATGTTGGAATATCTCGTCTCCGAGAGATTAGCATTACTTGAGTTTTCTCCGGAGCAAGGTTCACTTGCCAGCGTTTTGCCCAAGAGGTTATACTATGTAAGGCATTGTTGATATGAGTGACGGTGGCTTGCCTCTCATCTTTGTTACAAGTGAATGTTAGAGTACAGTCGTCAGCATAAGCAAATGCCTCGGGGATGAGCTGAAGAATGTCATTGAAATAAACATTCCACAACAAAGGTCCTAGAACGCTGCCCTGTGGGACACTGGCTTTGATAGGCATAGTTAGCAGAGTTATGTCCATTGACAACTGTGTGAAGTGTTCTGTCTTGCAGGTAATCATTAATTAGGTGAAGTAGAGCATCACACAACCCTAGACTCCTCAGTTTGGTGGTGATGCCCGCATGCCACACCCTGTCAAAGGCACCCGCGATGTCAAGTGCAATTACGTAGGTGTCTTTTCCCATGTCAAGGGCCTGGTTCAACAACCTTCCTTACAATCCTCTTCCTTCCTTCCTTACATTCCCCTCTCCCTTCCTTCCTTCCATCCTTCCTTCCTTTCACCCTCTCTCTGGTACTATACTTCCTTAGCCTACCCTGTTATCGTATTATCGCTTATCTCCTCTCTCTCTCTCTCTCTCTCTCTCTCTCTCTCTCTCTCTCTCTCTCTCTCTCTCTCTCTATGTATGTATGGTATCAATCTCCCCGGCTATCTATATAGTTTTTTTTTTATCTATCTATCTATCTATCTATCTATCAATCAATCTAACAAAGAATCCACCTATCAATATATTTATATATCTATCTATATAACTAACAATAAATGTTTTTATCTAACTATCTTTATATTTACTCATCCATCTATCTATCTATCTATCCATCCAGCCATCCATCCATCAATAAATCTATCTATCTATCAATCAATAAATATATCTATCTCCTTGACCGTGTTCTCTGGCTCCCTTGGCTCTCGCTCTCGCTCTCTCTCTCTCTCTCTCTCTCTCTCTCTCTCTCTCTCTCTCTCTCTCTCTCTCTTCTTCTCCTTCTTTGTTAACCTTTCCTTCCACTGTCCCTTATTCTCGGGTTAGCTATCTCTACTAGAATTAAGTCCTGACCACCTCGCTGGGATCGTAAGGTCTGTGTGGTCAGTGTATATATGTAAATATATGTAAATATATGTAAATCTCTCTCTCTCTCTCTCTCTCTCTACCAAGACCCACCTGGCGGGAACCCCAGTTAGTCTAAAGTTACCGCGATTACGACGGAAAAGTCTACGGGAAATTCACATACAAACACATCCACCTATACGCTTACTCTCTCAAACACACCTTCATAAACACACACACACACACACACACACCCTCTCACAGGCTAAATGTTCTAGACGCACATATAGTATATACACAAACCCTTACTCACATACAAACATTCAACCACACACACATACCTACATACCTACCTACACTTACACACACACACATCCACACAGCCCGTAGCCTAGTAGGTAGCGCTCTCGTCTCACACACGAGGGATCGGGGGTTCAATCCCCCGGCCGGGCGGAGACAAATTGGGCTTGTCTCCTTTCATGTGTTAGCCTCAGTTCACCTAGCTGTAAATAGGTACCTGGAATAAGTGGACGACGTTGTGACGTCCCATCTGGGGTTGGCAAAAATGGTACAAGGCGAGATGGGTATCATATGGTTCACCTAAGCTACTGGTCAACCTAAGCCTTCGGGTGAGACTGGTACCGTAGTGAGAATGGTACCATACAGATTAACCCTAAGCCTTCGTTTCCAGATGTCGCCAATTGGCTAAAATACAGACTACACACACATCCACAGCCATTCCAACGATACATAAACACTTAACATGCATTTCACGCAATACATTCCCAGTTGAGGAGGCGCGATAATAATGAGCTTAGCTCGCATTGCGTGGATTCCCCTTGACGAAACAAGCAAGTGAATAACACAGTCCTACTAAACCCACACATACGCTCCGGCACACATGCACACACACAGACACAAACACATATCCACACACACTCACAGAAACCTACACACACACTTACATCCACACAGACCTACTCAACCGCGCCATTACCCCCGATACGTTATAGACTGCAGCACTGTTGATTTTTTTAAACTTCGCCTAGACAAATATCTTGCATCAAACTCGCGACTGATTGCGTTTGTAAATGAATAACTTTATTTTAGCCCCCCCTCAGTTACTAACCCATCTGTCCCCTACTAACTTCCTAATCCTGCCATGGACATTAGTTCCAGGGCAGTATATCCCTTTCCAATGTTCCCTTACCCACTCTAAACCACTGTTTGGACACTTGATTCTCAGTGTTTTGGAGGACAAGCAGCCTAGAAGGGTCATTAGACCTGTTGTTGCTTGATTTCCTTTGTACTCCTTTGTACATACGCTCCGACACACACACACACGTCATTATTGCATAAGTGAGCGTTTGTGTATACGGACATGTGCACACTTACTGCATGTTCTTATGTTCTTATATATGTGTGTATATGTATGCGTATGTATGTGCGTACGTAGGTGTATATATGTATGTTATGTATATGAGTAAGTAAAATAAACGTGTATATGTACTGTATATCACTTACTCTCATGGTTATTTTATGATAATTTGTATTCTGCACCTGCATCATTATTTTTTTTTTTTTTTTGTAAACTGAGCTTACCATCTTCATATCTGTACATCTCATGTTCATCCACTAAATTGTAAAATGTGTATTTTCAGCTCATGAGGCTGCCATTCTTTAATAAACCGTTTATTATTATTATTATTATTATTATGAATTGCTTCCCCAAGATGTTCAATAACTTTCTGACCAGACCATATTGGTAATAGTGAAGAAGATAAGTTGAAGAATATACCAAAAAAACTCCTACATTTTAAACCTCTCCACAGAACAGTGATGGGACGTGAAATCTTGACTTCATTGTAAGAAAGGGTATGAGATAATACAATAACAGGAAACTAAAGGGAACTTGTCGGAAACTATAACAATACTAACTCTGACATGACGATGAAATATTAGATTAAACATATATTGTAATTGGGTAAGAAAGATGTGGAATCCAAAAGACAACACATACCAATCAAAACATTAAATATAAAAACAAAAACAAAAACAAAAACAAAATCTACGCCCATACAACAATCACTCCACTAACGTCGGAACTGCTCTAGTGCCAAACAAGTTGAAAGATTGATTATGAGCGATTGAGTGAAGCAGAGAACGGTCAGATAATGAAAGGAAAACATAGTGACATGAGCGGAAACCACATAATTGCGAGAGAGAGAGAGAGAGAGAGAGAGAGAGAGAGAGAGAGAGAGAGAGAGAGAGAGAGAGAGAGAATTCTTATACATAAATAAATAATAATAATTATTATAATGTATGTATGTATGTATGTATGTATGTATGCAATGAAAAACAAAAATCGTGTAGTGAATTTTAGTGAAGACATCTGGTAAAGGGTTAACCTTTAAGTTATTGTGGTGGGGCTTTCATAATGCTTCACGAGTCATATTATTTTAATCCTTGGACAAAACAGCGACACGACTTTTGTCTTTGATTGTATGTATGCATGTATGTATATACTCAAGCAAATACTCCATAGCTGGGGGTGACCGAATCGAGACAGGCTCTGTTTCGAGTTGTAAAAAGACTACTACTACTACTACTACTACTGCTAATAATAATAATAGTTGGGACCACATTTACTGGCGTGATTGGGGCTAATGTAACTAACTTGTATTATGAAAAACATATATTCCAAATTATAATTTCTAATTAAATAGACTAATATTCCGGCTCTCTTCTCTTTATTGGGTATAAGGCTTTTCATAACACAATGATAGCACATCATAGGTCATTTTTTATAGAAACAAAAATCCAAAATCAAATTAAAAAATATAAATATACCCATATCCATCAGCTACCAATGTGGGGATTCGAAGTCTGGTGTTGTAGATGAAAGCCCAGAACGTTACCTCTGCTCCACTCTGGTTTAAGGGGGGTGACCTGTTTTTTGTTATTTCTGTCCTTTTCTCTCTTTCTCTGGCTTGTATCCATTCGGCCCCATTCAGCCAACTATTTTAAGACGTTTATCCCCATCTAGGTGTCGATTTCTTCCTGGCGAGCGATAGCGAGCCAGTATTATAAGAAGAAATCCGGCTTCGCCGGAGAAATTTTTCTATCGAAAAATGTACAAATTTAGCCTGCTGTCAAACAAAAATAAAAAATATGCTGGCTCGCTACCGCTCACCAGTAAACAAATTGACACCTGGACCTGGATGGGGATAAACTTCTTAAAACAGTAGGCTGAATGGGGCCAAATGGATACAAGCCAGAGAAAGATAGAAAAGGACAGAACAAAAACAGGCCACCCCCCTTAACCCCTTCCCTAACGAGGTTGCATGGTGTGTTATTCCAGCTGTATTTGGACGAATTGATGCAACTTTGGAGGAATCCGTGGTAGTTTTGAATGGATAACCGAGATAGTTTGAAGCCTTTTAATTGCTACACGCCCTCCCTAAGCTGGATAACATCGTCTAATAATATCCAGATTATAATGACAAGGAGAACTAAAGGGGTTAACAGAAAGAACTCAGAACCTTGATGACAGAATGATATACTAGCGAGTTAACGAAACCCAAGCGTAAATAATGACGCACTACAGGTCAGGTGAAGGTATTGAGGGATAATAAGCCTTTACAACGGCACCTCTGATCTACACTCTACTTTTTCCTATTTTTCTGAGGAGTGTAGAGAGGGGAGAAGGGGTGTTGGAGAGAGAGGAAGCTGTTGGAGTGGCTTTGTTATGTGTGTTATTAGTCTGTATACGTCGTCGAGTACACACAGAACAAAAAAGAAACTTGGTAAATAATCTAATGAACCTCCCAAGCAGAATAACATACACACAAACATACACACAAACAAACACACAATCAAACACAAACAAACACACAAACAAACACACAAACACACAAACATACACACAATCAAACACAAACAAACATACACACAATCAAACACACAAACAAACACACAAACATACACACAACAAACACACAAACACACACACAAACATACACAAACACACACAAACAAACACACAAACAAACACAAACACACAAGCATACACACAAACAAACACACAAACACACAAACAAACACAAAAACATACACACAAACACACAAACATACACACAAACATACACACAAACAAACACTCAAACATACACAAACAAACACACACACACACACACACAAACAAACAGACAGACAGCCAGACGGGTATGGCAGTGACTGTATTTCCCCCCGCCACCCTCACTAAAAGAGTATAAAATAAACAACAACAACAACAACCACCCTCACTAAAGCCGGAGTCACACGAGCCTTTTTTCGAGCAATTATTACGGGCAATTATGGTCTGGAAGCTTAACAAATTACACTTCATCAGAATTCAGCCGCCCAAAATAATCTACCTTCAGCCTAGTTGCCGATACCAGCGCGGAAATGTCCCGAAATAATACGAGAAAAAACTTGCTCATGGAAAATTGACTGAAAAGGCGCTCGTGTGACAGCGGCTTAAGGGGGGTGACCTGCTATTGTTCTCTCCTTTTCTCTTATTCTCTGGCTTGTATCCATTCGGCCCCATTCAGCCTACTGGTTTAAGACGTTTATCCCCGTCTAGGTGTCAATTGTTTTACTGGTGAGCGGTAGCGAGCCAGCATATTTTTAAAATGTTTTTGACAGCAGGGCTAAATTTGTACATTTTTTCGATACAAAAATTCTCTGGCGAAGCCAGATTTCTTCACATAATGCTGGCTCGCTATCGCTCGCCAGGAAGAAATCGACACCTAGATGGGGATAAACGTCTTAAAATAGTTGGCTGAATGGGGCCGAATGGATACAAGCCAGAGAAAGAGAGAAAAGGAGAGAAATAAAAAAAGCAGGTCACCTCCCTTAATGCCCCTGACGACGACGACGGTAGCAGTGTGGACAGAATGAAGAGGGTGGCACACGAGATAGGCATATATTAGCCTGTTTTCTGGTACCGGTAACGTTTCAGGCATCTTTTGAAGTGGTATGGGGAACCAGACTGAACATAGATGAAGTCATGCATGTGAGAGGGTTAAGGGGAGTTTTTTTTTAGTGTGCTCCCTAGACCTCCATCAAGCTAAAAAAAAAAAAAAAAAAAAAAAAAAAAAAACACACAAGAACCTCATTCGAGATTTATTTTAGTTTGTGCCCTAGACCTCCATCAAGCTAAATAAATAAAACAATAAATAATACCCCCAAGAACCTCATTCGAGATTTATATGTTAATTGTTCGGTAGAAAAATATCCCGGCCTAAGGTCGATTCCGTTTTAAATTACAGGAAAAAATCGACACCTACATGGCATGAAATGTCTTCAAACTGACCGAAATGGGACAAACGTCGTAAAATCTCAAAGTAATGGGGCTAAACATGAGGGAGAAGGGGGTCAGAGAAACCAAACCTCCCCAAAAATGACGACGATAACTCCCCGTCAGGGTGACTAACGCCCTGCTAACGGTGGTGTTGACAGGGGGGGGGGGGGGGGGGGAGAGAGAGAGAGACGGTGGTGTTGACAGATCTAACGAGGGGCGTTGACGGTTAACTGACTGATCACCCCCGCTAGGCCTGTTCCTTACTTTATTGTCAGGGAGAGAGAGAGAGAGTGTGTGTGAGAGTGAGGAGAGTAGGAGAAAGAGATTTACATAGATACACTGACCAGAAAGACCTTACAATCCGAGAGACTTATTCAAATCAGTGGACTTCCGGACCGAAAAATACAAAAGTGGAAGGAAAGCATAACATAACAGAGAGAGAGAGAGAGAGAGAGAGAGTAATCACCTCCATTCCCTACCTCTACTGCTCTAATGCATATTTTTAAGACATTTGTCATCTTCTTGTCCTCGTAAATGTCTAGGATTTCTTTTAAGTCTTCGCTTGGCATTTATGTACATTTGTATTTCTTTCACCCTGTTCTCTTATGCCATCGTTAAAGAGAGAGAGAGAGAGAGAGAGAGAGAGAGAGAGAGAGAGAGAGAGAGAGAGAGAGAGAGAGAGAGAGAGAGAGAGACAGAGAGAGAGAGACAGAGAGAGAGAGAGAGACAGACAGAGATAGACAGAGAGAGAGAGAGAGAGAGACAGAGAGAGACAGAGAGAGAGAGAGAGACAGAGAGAGAGAGAGACACAGACAGACAGACAGACAGACAGACAGACAGAGAGAGAGAGAGAGCGTGAGAGTGAGAGAGAGAGAGAGGGAGGGATAAAAATAGATTAATCACCCCCCATTCCACTCCATTACTTCCAGACCCTATTTGCTGGGATGGTCTCCTCTTCCTTCTACGATATTTCCTAGTTTTATGGGGCTCCGCCTCCCATTTATTTAATATATAACACACAATTTATTGTCGATTTCCTCTATTTTAATCATATTTTTCAGATTTAGATTCAAGAAGTTAATTGTCACAAAGTAATTAAATTTACATTTCACATAGGTATATGAACCATATTTACTCCGAGTCAACTGGGAACTGATGCCACCCAGCATATATGTCCTCTATCAATTATGTCTTCTATCAATTATGTCCTCTATCAATTATGTCCTCAATCAATTATGTCCTCAATCAATTATGTCCTCAATCAATTATGTCCTCAATCAATTATGTCCTCAATCAATTATGTCCTCAATCAATTATGTCCTCAATCAATTATGTCCTCAATCAATTATGTCCTCAATCAATTTATTACTCTAAAATAAAATGTAATGGTCAACAAACCAGACTAGTACTCGATAAAGAGAACCTTAATACTATTACAAACGTGTGCTGAAATAACTTGCAAAAGTTGACAGAATGATTATAAACACCATATGAGGAGGAGCACTTTATTGACAACGTTGCACATATAGCTTCGTCAGGTCACTATAGGTAGCGCCAACGAACTTGACAATAAGTTTGACCCCCTTAACTTCTCATAACTCAAAATGAATGAAAGCAATCGAGCTGACATTTCTATCATTTGGGAAGAGCCCGCCAGGAAATAGGTGTGGACATTTACAGTCAGTTTGCTCTAGGCCCTTTTGAGTTATGAGAAGTTTAAGGGGTCAAGATACCTATAGTAGAAGCTATCTGGGTAACGTTGTCAATAAAGTGCTCCTCCTCATATGGTGTGTATATTACAAACATCCGTCAAATACCCAAGAATACCGTAACAATTATCTATTCCTTATTCATCCACTATTCTTTTACTCTCTTTTTGAATATATATAAACCACAATCTTAATTAATTTCATCCATTATACCGTACTGTTCCATAGGATATATAAACTCCTTTGTGCCTAAATGTTCAATCCATATTTGTTTTTGTCCCAGTTGTATATTTTATTCTTATCTATCTATCTATCTATCTATCTATCTATCTATATATTGATTTATTAATCGAAACCGTATCAAAGTGCAAAACTGGATGCACTCTTGGCAATAGGATGAGTAACATTATTGCCTATGCTGACGACATAGTAGTTTTAGCGCCAACAGCGACAGGGTTACAAAAGTTACTAAACATTGTGGAACATGAAACGAAAGCTTTAGATATTCAAGTGAATGCAAATAAATCAGTGTGTATGTTTTTTAGGGATACTAATAATATAAATGGTCTGCCGAGAATGAAGCTTAATGATGAAGTAATGATCAATGTACATGAACATAAGTACCTAGGATTTATTATTGATGATAAACTAAATAATGATAAGGATGTAATAAGGACAAGAAATAAGTTTTATAATGAATTCAATTGTATTTTACGTAAATTCCCTAATGTTAATATTAATGTTTTTATTCAACTATTTAATAGTTATTGCTTAAGTTTTTATGGTACAGAATTATGGTTTTCCAATAAGCGGTGTGGTGTTCCTCTGAAACAATTTGCGGTTGGATACCACAAAGCCATTAAGAAGATTTTAAAACTTAAATACTGGGAGAGCAACCACAAAGCATGTGATTTAGCAGGGTTAATGACATTCACTCATCTAATTAATTGGCAAAAAATACGGTTTGCTCACAGATGTATGATGAAGCCTTGTATCTTTTTAAGAAAATGTTTACTTAACAATGATGATAGCTTATATTTGATGAAGGAAGTAAAGAATATTTTATTGAATATTTATAATATCGAATGTTTAATGGAAAATGACATTGACGCAGTAAAATCTAGAATTACTTTTATTCAAAGCCGTGAACCAACTATGAGATAAATGTGCTTCACAATTCTCTTACTATGTACAAAGTTTTATGTAGCTTTTACGAAATAAAATATTGAGTCTGAGTCTGAGTCTATCTATCTATCTATCTATCTATTTTTTTCTCTCTCTCTCTATATATATATATATTTTTTTTTCTATGTGATTGAGGGAGGCAAAAGGCATAACTGCCTATAGCGAGTGCCTCCCCCATAGTTGAAAGAGTGACACGGCCAAAATCAAGGGACGTTCGAGCCAAAATGCCTGGACACACGGAGTTTGAAGCAATTTAAGTCATAGGAAGAGGGAAAGACTGATTCTGGGAGAGTGTTCCAGAGCTCAGATGTTGAGTAGAAGAAAGTTTGAGAGTAACGTTTCACTCTTGGGTTGGAGAGTTGCACAGAGTAGGGGTGGGATTGAGTTGCAAGACGGGTACCACGTGCCCTACGTAAAGGAGGTGGTATGCACTGGGATAGCTCTGAGGAACACTGATTATTATAGTAGCGATAGAATAGCGAGAGAGATGCAACATTGCGGCGGAGACAGAGAGATTGCAGAGAGTTGGTGAGTGGACGGGAGTTAATGATACGAAAGGCCTTCCTTTCAACTTTGTCTAGGAGAGCGGTGTGAGAGGAACCTCCCCACACATGTGAACAATACTCAATACAAGGGCGCACTATGCCCCTGTACAGAGCAAGAAGCTGTGCAGGGGAAAAGAACCCCCTAAGGCGGTTGAGCACACCCAGCTTCTGGGAGGCTGCCTTAGCAAGACTGGTAATATGGTCCTTCCAAATGAGAGCAGAAGAAAAAGAGACACCAAGAATATTGAGAGAAGATGAAGGGTTGATTTTTGTATTGTTGAAGAATAAGGGATAGTCCGCTGGGAGATCCTGACGGGTAGATAGATGGAGAAATTGGGTTTTGGAAGCATTAAAGTTAACAAGGTTATCTCTGCCCCAATTGGAAATAGTATTTAGATCAGAATTTAAGAGTTCTATGGCTTCATTACGTTTGTCGTTGAGGGATTGCTGGCTGGGGCGTTCTGAAAAACTAATGGAGTAGTGTAAGGTTGAGTCGTCTGCGTATGAATGGATGGGAATTAAGGTACAGTTAAGGAGATCATTTATAAAAATTAGAAAGAGAATAGGAGATAGGACAGAGCCCTGAGGAACACCGGAGTTTATAGGGTGAGGAAGTGAACAATGGCCGTCCACAACCGCAGCTATGGAACGGCCGGAAAGGAAATTAGAGACAAAGGCACAGATGGAGGGATAGAAACCGAAGGAGGGTAGTTTAGAAATTAAAGATTTATGCCAGACTCTATCGAAGGCTTTCGATATGTCTAGTGCAATAGAAAAAGTCTCACCGAAGTCCCGAAAGGAGGATGACCAAGAGTTAGTAAGATATGAAAGAAGATCACCAGTAGAGCGACCCTTAAGGAAGCCATACTGGCGATCTGAGAGCAGATTATGAGAAGAGAAATGCTTAAGAAATTTGGAAGCAAGAATAGTTTCAAAAACTTTAGAAAGACAAGAGATAAGAGCAATTGGACGATAGTTGGAGGGTTGAGAGCGGTCACCCTTCTTTGGGACAGGTTGAATGTGAGCAAACTTCCAGCATGAAGGGAAGACGTTAGAGGATAGACAGAGACGAAAGAGTTTGCCTAGGCAGGGAGTCAGCACGGAAGCACAGTTTTTGAGAACAACAGGAGGAACACCGTCCGGACCGTACGCCTTATTAGTGTTAAGCCCAGAGAGGGTAGAAAGTACATCTTTAGAAGAGATTAGGATATTAGGCATAAGTAAGAGAGAGGAGGGCGGAGAGGGAGGAATAGCACCGGAATCATCCAAGGTGGAGTTTCTAGCAAAAGTTTGAGCGAAGAGTTTAGCTTTGTCAGAGGAAGAAGTGATGGTTGTGCCATCAGAGTGGGAAAGGGGAGGGAAAGACGAGGAAGAGAAATTGTTGGAGAGGTTTTTGGCTAGATGCCAGAAAGCTTGGGAAGAGCTCTCACACACACACGCACACACACACACACCCACACTAGACCATCACTCACACAGAACAATTACCACCTCCCCTCAGCCTTCAGAACAGGGCCTAACAAACTCCACTCCCTAACTAAGTGTTCAGTCAGACAAATAAGCTAACGTCACAACTGTCATTTCGCTTCGCTCGGCACTGTAGTAATGTCTGCCGGTTGTTGAGTAAGGTGGGTAAATGTAGAAGGATGTATGAAATTTAACTTAGCTAAAACTATATTGCATCTATCTAGTTCTGAATGGCCAATTATTTTTAACTCATTAAGTATATCATGGCAGATTTTTTCATATAATTTCAGTTAACGTTATATGGTCTAAATAAGGGACTGGTTGTTACGGGGGGTCACAGGCTTTTTTTATTTATTTCTCTCCCTTTCTCTCTTTCTCTGGCATGTATCCAATCGGTCCCATTCAGCCAACTGTTTTAAGACGTTTATCCCCATCAAGGTGTCAATTTCTTCCTGGCGAGCGATAGCTAGCCAGCATTTTATGGAGAAATCCGGCTTTGCCGGACACATTTTTATATCGAAAAATTTACAAATTTAGCTTGCTGTCAAAACAAATATATATATATGCTGGCTCGCTACCGCTCGCCAGGAAAATATTGATACCTGGATGGTGGTAAACGTCTTAAAACAGTAGGCTGAATGGGGCCGAATGGGTACAAGCCAAAGAGAGGGAGAGAAAGAGAAAAAAAAAAAGCGAGGTGGGCTCCCTTAAAGGGTTAACGAAATATTTGTGACCCCATTGGATTTTAGAGGGCCTTCCAGAACTGAATATATCTGTCTCATGATGGTCGAAGTAAAGCCGGTATCACACGAGAGCTTTTATAGTCAACATTCGATAATCAACATTTTTCTGGCAACATTTCTGGACTATTTTGCACTGGTATCGGAAACTAGACTGGTGGTAGATGAATTTAGGTGACCACAAAAGTTTAAATGTTGACCTCATAAGCTGCCAGACCAGTGTTGAGGATAAATGTTGAGTGAAAAAGCGCTCGTGTGATACCGGCTTAAGGGGAGGTTTCCACTTGAGGGATTATTTTCTTTACCCCATTCTCCCTCATGTTTAGCCCCATTGCTTTTGATATTTTAAGACGTTCGCCCCATTAGTTTGGCAATTTTAAGAACTTTCGCCCCATTTATGTAACTTTTAAGATCTTTCGTGCCATTTAGGTGTCGATTTTTTCCTGGCGAGCGACAGCGAGCCTGTAATTTAAGAGGAATCGGCCTTCGGCCGGGACATTTTTCTACCGAAAATTTACAAATTTATCTTGAAAGGGGTCAAGGGGGTGTAATTTCAAGCTTGATGGAAGTCTAGGAAACACACTAAAAATCTCCCCTTAAAAGAAAGAATAGCGTCGTTGTCTGATGAGGTAAACTTGAATTTAGTAGTGTGCTATCCCTAAGGTGGCCAGCTGTACAGTCACGATCTACAGTCTGTTTACATCCCTGGCTAGTGGGAAGGTCATGCCAAAAACATGTACGGTCGCGCTAATAAGTCAGGTCCCAGCCAGCTGTCATTACGTTAGGCTTGCTCTGTGCTGTATTTATGTCTGTCAGATGTTGAATAGGGTGGGTAAGTGTTTGGATATTTCACTCGATATGAAGAAATGAAGCTTAGATATATGGCTGATACCGATTATTGAACAACACGTACTGGGTGCCGGGACATCATTTATTGGCGCGATTGTACGGTTGCGCTAATAAGTCATGTCTCAGCTGTCCTTACGTTTGGCGCGCTCTGTGCTGTATTAATGTCTGTCAGATGTTGAATAGGGTGGGTAAGTGTAGGAATAGGTTTGTATATCCCCCTCGAAATGAATACATTGAGTTTAGATATTGCTAAAACCAATTATGGATCAAAATATACTTGGTGCCGAGACATTACTTAATTAGCGCGATTGTACAGTTGCCCAAACAAGTTATGTTCCTCGTTGTGATCTTATGTATAAAATTAAACTAGCATAAATTAATTGCCAGTTTGTTTCTTTTAATTAGCAGTTGACTCATCAGATACGTTAAGGGTGGTGACCTGCTTTGTTTCTCTCCTTTTCTCTCTGTCTCTGGCTTGTATCCATTCGGCCCATTCAGCCTACTGTTTTAAGACGTTTATTCCCATCCAGGTGTCAATTTTTTACTGGTGAGCGGTAGCGAACCAGCATATTTTTGAAATGTTTTGAGAGCAGGCTAAATCTGTACATTTTTCGGTAGAAAAATTTCTCCGGCGAAGCCGATTTCTTCATATAATGCTGGCTCGCTATCGCTCGCCAGGAAAAAATCGACACCTAAATGGGGATAAACGTCTTAAAATAGTTGGCTGAATGGGGCCGAATGGATACAAGCCAGAGAAAGAGAGAAAAGGATAAAAATAAAAAAAAACAAGACACCCCCGTTAACCACCGCATGAGAACCTACACTCGTAATTCGCTCATGCGCATTGTATTTCCACGCATAAGATCACGGAGAGTAACAAAACTTATGTGGCCGACTGTACAACGGTCTATGCTATACAAAAAAATATAGAAAAATTAATATATAAATAAATAATAATAATAATAATAATAATGATAATAATAATAATAATAAAAATAATAAAAATAATAATAATAATAATAATAATACTACTACTACTACTACTACTAATAATAATAATAATAATAATAATAATAATACTACTAATAATAAAAATACTACTACTACTACTACTACTACTAATAATAATAATAATAATAATAATAATAACACTAATACTAATACTAATATTAATAATAATAATAATAATAATAATAATACTACTACTAATAATAATAATAATAATGATAATAGAGTAAAACTACATCAAATTCGCTACAACACAACCGCAAAAAATAAGGTTAAATATTGTTGTCAGGGGACATCCGATATTTGTTCCCGTATTTGTAGAGTAAAGGTTAGGCATTAAGGGGAAGGCAGCTTGTTTTTTTGGACCCCCTTCCCCCTCACGGTTAGCCCCATTAGTTTTCAGATTTTAATATGTTTGTTCCATTAGTTTGGCGATTTTAAGACCTTTCACCCCATTTCTTTGTCAAAATTAGAACTTATCGTTCCATTTAGGGGACGATTTTTTACTGGCGCGCGATAGCGAGCCAGTAGTTTTAGAAGGAATCGGCCTTCGCCCGGGACATAATTCTACCGAAAAATTTACAAACTTATCTTGAAAGGGGGTCTAGGGGGTGTTTTAATAAGCTTGATGGAGGTCTAGGGAGGAGGAAAGGGGGTCTAGTTTTTTTTTTATAAGCTTGATGGAGGTCTAGGGAGGAGGAAAGGGGGTCTAGGTTTTTTTTTTAAAGCTTGATGGAGGTCTAGGGAGGAGGAAAGGGGTCTAGTTTTTTTTTATAAGCTTGATGGAGGTCTAGGGAGGAGGAAAGGGGGTCTAGTTTTTTTTATAAACTTGATGGAGGTCTAGGGAGGAGGAAAGGGGGTCTAAGGGGTGTTTTAATACGCTTGATGGAGGTCTAGGGAAGAGGATAGGGGGTCTAGTTTTTTTTTATAAGCTTGATGGAGGTCTAGGGAGGAGGAAAGGGGGTCTAGTTTTTTTTTATAAGCTTGATGGAGGTCTAGGGAGGAGGAAAGGGGGTCTAGTTTTTTTTTATAAGCTTGATGGAGGTCTAGGGAGGAGGAAAGGGGGTCTAGTTTTTTTTTATAAGCTTGATGGAGGTCTAGGGAGGAGGAAAGGGGGTCTAGGTTTTTTTTATAAGCTTGATGGAGGTCTAGGGAGGAGGAAAGGGGGTCTAGTTTTTTTTTTATAAGCTTGATGGAGGTCTAGGGAGGAGGAAAGGGGGTCTAGGTTTTTTTTATAAGCTTGATGGAGGTCTAGGGAGGAGGAAAGGGGGTCTAGTTTTTTTTTATAAGCTTGATGGAGGTCTAGGGAGGAGGAAAGGGGGTCTAGGTTTTTTTTATAAGCTTGATGGAGGTCTAGGGAGGAGGAAAGGGGGTCTATTTTTTTTTTATAAGCTTGATGGAGGTCTAGGGAGGAGGAAAGGGGTCTAGGTTTTTTTTTTATAAGCTTGATGGAGGTCTAGGGAGGAGGAAAGGGGGTCTATTTTTTTTATAAGCTTGATGGAGGTCTAGGGAGGAGGAAAGGGGGTCTAGGTTTTTTTTTTATAAGCTTGATGGAGGTCTAGGGAGGAGGAAAGGGGGTCTAGTTTTTTTTTATAAGCTTGATGGAGGTCTAGGGAGGAGGAAAGGGGGTCTAGGTTTTTTTTATAAGCTTGATGGAGGTCTAGGGAGGAGGAAAGGGGGTCTAGGTTTTTTTTTATAAGCTTGACGGAGGTCTAGGGAGGAGGAAAGGGGGTCTAGGTTTTTTTTATAAGCTTGACGGAGGTCTAGGGAGGAGGAAAGGGGGTCTAGGTTTTTTTTTATAAGCTTGACGGAGGTCTAGGGAGGAGGAAAGGGGTCTAGGTTTTTTTTTTATAAGCTTGACGGAGGTCTAGGGAGGAGGAAAGGGGTCTAGGTTTTTTTTTTATAAGCTTGACGGAGGTCTAGGGAGGAGGAAAGGGGTCTAGGTTTTTTTTTTATAAGCTTGATGGAGGTCTAGGGAGGAGGAAAGGGGTCTAGTTTTTTTTTTTATAAGCTTGACGGAGGTCTAGGGAGGAGGAAAGGGGTCTAGGTTATTTTTTATAAGCTTGACGGAGGTCTAGGGAGGAGGAAAGGGGTCTAGGTTTTTTTTTTATAAGCTTGACGGAGGTCTAGGGAGGAGGAAAGGGGTCTAGGTTTTTTTTTTATAAGCTTGACGGAGGTCTAGGGAGGAGGAAAGGGGTCTAGGTTTTTTTTTTATAAGCTTGATGGAGGTCTAGGGAGGAGGAAAGGGGGTCTAGGTTTTTTTTATAAGCTTGATGGAGGTCTAGGGAGGAAACTAAGACAATAATATATA
Source organism: Lithodes maja (assembly GCA_037953745.1). Classification (NCBI taxonomy): domain Eukaryota; kingdom Metazoa; phylum Arthropoda; class Malacostraca; order Decapoda; family Lithodidae; genus Lithodes; species Lithodes maja. The sequence continues at coordinate 26,734 of JBAKBP010005005.1, read as the reverse complement.
CAGATAAATATAAGGTCAAATACATACGCCCATCCCTCCTTAATACATACGCCCATCCCTCCTTAATACATACGCCCATCCCTCCTTAATACATACGCCCATCCCTCCTTAATACATACGCCCATCCCTCCTTAATACATACGCCCATCCCTCCTTAATACATACGCCCATCCCTCCTTAATACACACGCCCATCCCTCCTTAATACACACGCCCATCCCTCCTTAATACATACGCCCATCCCTCCTTAATACATACGCCCATCCCTCCTTAATACATACGCCCATCCCTCCTTAATACATACGCCCATCCCTCCTTAATACATACGCCCATCCCTCCTTAATACATACGCCCATCCCTCCTTAATACATACGCCCATCCCTCCTTAATACATACGCCCATCCCTCCTTAATACATACGCCCATCCCTCCTTGATACATACGCCCATCCCTCCTTAATACATACGCCCATCCCTCCTTAATACATACGCCCATCCCTCCTTAATACATACGCCCATCCCTCCTTAATACATACGCCCATCCCTCCTTAATACATACGCCCATCCCTCCTTAATACATACGCCCATCCCTCCTTAATACATACGCCCATCCCTCCTTAATACATACGCCCATCCCTCCTTAATACATACGCCCATCCCTCCTTAATACATACGCCCATCCCTCCTTAATACATACGCCCATCCCTCCTTAATACATACGCCCATCCCTCCTTAATACATACGCCCATCCCTCCTTAATACATACGCCCATCCCTCCTTAATACATACGCCCATCCCTCCTTAATACATACGCCCATCCCTCCTTAATACATACGCCCATCCCTCCTTAATACATACGCCCATCCCTCCTTAATACATACGCCCATCCCTCCTTAATACATACGCCCATCCCTCCTTAATACACAAACTATTAACAGAACTGGCTAATGGTCAAGCCAGTAAACAAACTATGTTTTACCAGGTTCTCTCTCTCTCTCTCTCTCTCTCTCTCTCTCTCTCTCTCTCTCTCTCTCTCTCTCAGACAGAGACAGACTCGTAAATCACTTAGAGGCAAATAACTTACTTAAAGATACTCAACACGGCTTTCGTAAAAATCGTTCCTGTTTAACAAACCTCTTAGACTTCTTCCACGATATCCTCAACCTCTACGATGAGAGTAAAGCTGTAGATATTATATACCTTGATTTTCAAAAGGCCTTTGACAAAGTTCCCCACAAACGTTTACTGCTAAAACTAAAAGCGCATGGAATAGAAGACGGTGTGTTGAAATGGATAGAAAAATTGGCTCAGCGACAGAAAGCAAAGAGTAGTCATAAACGGTAAGGCATCTAAATGGACCAATGTAAGTAGCGGGGTACCCCAGGGATCGGTACTAGGACCAATTCTCTTTCTAATTTACATCAACGACATAGATGAGGGTCTCACCTGTACAATCTCAAAATTTGCTGACGATACAAAAATTGCAAATAGCGTACTCTCAAAAGAACAAGTTGACGATATGCAACACAATCTAGATAAATTGTCATGTTGGGCCCAAATTTGGCAAATGAGTTTCAATGCGGATAAATGTAAAGCACTACATATCGGATACTTAAATGAGAAAGCAAACTATTCGATGAATGGCACTCAGCTTAAGAATGTAAACAGAGAAACCGATCTGGGAGTAACAATATCGAGTAACCTAAAACCGAGTCAACACTGTTCAGAAGTTGTTAAGAAGGCAAACAAAATAATTGGCTTTATAGGCAGGTCATTTGAGCATAAATCCAAAGAAGTTATCCTAACCCTTTACAATTCCTTAGTCCGCCCTCTTCTGGAATACTGCGTTCAATCCTGGTGCCCTTATTACCAAAAAGATATAAACAAGCTAGAACGAGTTCAACGTAGAGTTACCAAAATGATACCTAGCCTAAAGAACAAACCATACGAAGAGCGTCTTAGAGAATTAAATCTATTTCCTTTAACCCAGCGCAGATTAAGAGATGACTTAATTCAAGTGTTCAAAATCATCAAAGGCATTGACAATATGAACTGTAGTAAGTACTTCACTATCGACCAATCTAAGTACACGCGGGGAAATGATTGCAAAATTATTGGTATATCTTTTAACTCACACGAATCTAAGAATTTCTTCTTCAATCGAGTTGTCAACTTGTGGAATGGGCTTCCCCGAGGAGACGTTATAGACTGCAGCACCGTTGATTCATTTAAACTTCGCCTAGACAAATATCTCGCATCAAACCCGCGACCGACTGCGTTTGTAAATGAATAACTTTATTTTATCCCCCCCCCTCAGTTACTAACCCATCTGTCCCCTACTAACTTCCTAATCCTGCCACGGACATTAGTTCCAGGGCAGTAGTTCCCTTACCCACTCTAAACCACTGTTTGGACACTTGATCCTCAGTGTTTTGGAGGACAAGCAGCCTAGAAGGGTCACTAGACCTGTTGTTGCTTGATTTCCTTTGTACTCTCTCTCTCCACCGTTCAGTAATGTTTGGTTTGGTCCCCGTTAAGCAGAGACAGGTGCGTGGCCGGGCAGTGGCAGGTGATTAGCTCAGAGATGTTACCTTAGGTTATGTTATGTTATTTGGCTTATGTTGGTTATGTTGTATTAGGTTGCTATGTTATGTTATGTTGGTTAGGTTGTATTAGTTTGCTATGTTATGTTATGTGGGTTGTTATGTCATGTTATGATATGTTAGGTTAGTTATGTTGTATATGTACATCTCAGCTTATGCTATGTCATGTTATGTTATGTTGTGTATGTGGGTTATGTTGTATTAGGCTGCTATGTTATGTTGTGCTATGTTACACCTTATGTTATGCTATGTTATGTTGGTTATGTGGCTTATGTTGTATTAGTGCGTCTTAGCTTATGTTATGTGGCTTATGTTGTATTAATGCGTCTCAGCTTATGTTATGTTATGTTGTATTAGGTTGCTATGTTATGTTGTAGTGTGCTATGTTGTGTTATATTAGGATGTACTCTTGTAGTGTGGTATATTATGTGCTGTTATGTTATAGTATGTGCTGTTATGTTATAGTGTGTTATGTTATAGTGTGTTATGTTATATTATGTGCTGTTATGTTATATTATGTGCTGTTATGTTATAGTGTGTTATGTTATATTATGTGCTGTTATGTTATATTATGTGTTGTTATGTTATAGTGTGTTATGTTATATTATGTGCTTTTATGTTATAGTGTGTTATGTTATATTATGTGCTGTTATGTTATAGTGTGTTATGTTATATTATGTGCTGTTATGTTATATTATGTGCTGTTATGTTATATTATGTGCTGTTATGTTATATTATGTGCTATTATGTTATAGTGTGTTATGTTATATTATGTGCTGTTATGTTATATTATGTGCTGTTATGTTATATTATGTGCTGTTATGTTATATTATGTGCTGTTATGTTATAGTGTGTTGTTATATTATGTGTTTTTATGTTATAGTGTTATGATATATTATGTGCTGTTATGTTATAGTGTGTTATGTTATATTATGTGCTGTTATGTTATAGTGTGTTATGTTATATTATGTGCTGTTATGTTATATTATGTGCTGTTATGTTATAGTGTGTTATGTTATATTATGTGCTGTTATGTTATATTATGTGCTGTTATATTATGTGCTTTTATGTTATAGTGTGTTATGTTATATTATGTGCTGTTATGTTATAGTGTGTTATGTTATATTATGTGCTGTTATGTTATATTATGTGCTGTTATGTTATATTATGTGCTGTTATGTTATATTATGTGCTATTATGTTATAGTGTGTTATGTTATATTATGTGCTGTTATGTTATATTATGTGCTGTTATGTTATATTATGTGCTGTTATGTTATAGTGTGTTATGTTATATTATGTGTTTTTATGTTATAGTGTGTTATGATATATTATGTGCTGTTATGTTATAGTGTGTTATGTTATATTATGTGCTGTTATGTTATAGTGTGTTATGTTATAGTGTGTTTTGTTATATTATGTGCTGTTATGTTATAGTGTGTTATGTTATGTTGTATTATAAGCATGTAGCATGTTATCCAATATTTACCTTGGTACCCTGGTAGGAGAGAGACACAGGTGCGTGACCGGACAATGACAGGTGCTTAGCACAAGAGAGGTTACTCACTTTATGTTAAGTTAAGGTGGTATACTAATTTTGCTAGGCTTTGTTGTGTTAAGTTTACGTTATTAACCCCTTCAGCACGATGACGTAATTTTCCTCGTATTCTGGTTACCAATAGACGATTCTACCTATAGGACTCAAAGGGGTAAATACGATCTCATTAGACTTTCAGAAAAACACAGGTCCTTCTTTAACTGCTTAACATGGTCTAACTTTACCCAAAATCAAACGTAAAATGGCGTCATCATGCTGAAGGGTTTAAGTATGTGTTATGCGCTATGTAATGTAGCTATGTTGTATTACGGTATGTTGTGTTACGGTATGTTGTGTTACGGTATGTTGTGTTACGGTATGTTGTGTTACGGTATGTTGTGTTACGGTATGTTGTATTACGGTATGTTGTGTTACGGTATGTTGTGTTACGGTATGTTGTGTTGCCATGAAATATTGGAAAGCGATGCTATGTTAGTCTGATATTATACTATATTATGTTATGTTATGTTGGTATGCTGTTATACTATGTTATTCAGAGGTTATGTTATGTTATGTTGGTACGCTGATATACTATGTTATTCAGAGGTTATGTTATGTTGGTATGCTGATATACTATGTTATTCAGAGGTTATGTTATGTTATGTTGGTATGGTGTTATACTATGTTATTCAGAGGTTATGTTATGTTATGTTGGTATGCTGTTATACTATGTTATTCAGAGGTTATGTTATGTTATGTTGGTATGCTGTTATACTATGTTATTCAGAGGTTATGTTATGTTATGTTGGTATGGTGTTATACTATGTTATTCAGAGGTTATGTTATGTTATGTTGGTATGCTGTTATACTATGTTATTCAGAGGTTATGTTAAGTTGGTATGCTGATATACTATGTTATTCAGAGGTTATGTTATGTTATGTTGGTATGCTGTTATACTATGTTATTCAGAGGTTATGTTATGTTGGTATGCTGTTATACTATGTTATTCAGAGGTTATGTTAAGTTGGTATGCTGATATACTATGTTATTCAGAGGTTATGTTATGTTATGTTGGTATGCTGTTATACTATGTTATTCAGAGGTTATGTTATGTTGGTATGCTGATATACTATGTTATTCAGAGGTTATGTTATGTTGGTATGCTGTTATACTATGTTATTCAGAGGTTATGTTATGTTGGTATGCTGTTATACTATGTTATTCAGAGGTTATGTTATGTTGGTATGCTGATATACTATGTTATTCAGAGGTTATGTTATGTTGGTATGGTGTTATACTATGTTATTCAGAGGTTATGTTATGTTGGTATGCTGATATACTATGTTATTCAGAGGTTATGTTATGTTGGTATGCTGTTATACTATGTTATTCAGAGGTTATGTTATGTTATGTTGGTATGCTGATATACTATGTTATTCAGAGGTTATGTTATGTTGGTATGCTGTTATACTATGTTATTCAGAGGTTATGTTATGTTATGTTGGTATGCTGATATACTATGTTATTCAGAGGTTATGTTATGTTGGTATGCTGTTATACTATGTTATTCAGAGGTTACGTTATGTTATGTTGGTATGGTGTTATACTATGTTATTCAGAGGTTATGTTACGTTATGTTGGTATGCTGATATACTATGTTATTCAGGTTATGTTATGTTGGTATGGTATTATACTATGTTATTCAGAGGTTATGTTATGTTGGTATGGTGTTATACTATGTTATTCAGGTTATGTTATGTTGGTATGCTGTTATACTATGTTATTCAAAGGTTATGTTATGTTGGTATGCTGATATACTATGTTATTCAGAGGTTATGTTATGTTATGTTGGTATGGTGTTATACTATGTTATTCAGAGGTTATGTTACGTTATGTTGGTATGGTGTTATACTATGTTATTCAGAGGTTATGTTATGTTATGTTGGTATGCTGTTATACTATGTTATTCAGAGGTTATGTTATGTTATGTTGGTATGCTGTTATACTATGTTATTCAGAGGTTATGTTATGTTGGTATGCTGTTATACTATGTTATTCAGAGGTTATGTTATGTTATGTTGGTATGCTGTTATACTATGTTATTCAGAGGTTATGTTATGTTGGTATGCTGTTATACTATGTTATTCAGAGGTTATGTTATGTTATGTTGGTATGCTGTTATACTATGTTATTCAGAGGTTATGTTATGTTATGTTGGTATGCTGTTATACTATGTTATTCAGAGGTTACGTTATGTTATGTTGGTATGGTGTTATACTATGTTATTCAGAGGTTATGTTACGTTATGTTGGTATGCTGTTATACTATGTTATTCAGAGGTTATGTTATGGTATGTTGGTATGCTGTTATACTATGTTATTCAGAGGTTATGTTACGTTATGTTGGTATGCTGTTGTACTATGTTATTCAGGTTATGTTATGTTGGTATGCTGTTATACTATGTTATTCAGAGGTTATGTTATGTTGGTATGGTGTTATACTATGTTATTCAGAGGTTATGTTATGTTGGTATGCTGTTATACTATGTTATTCAGAGGTTATGTTATGTTGGTATGCTGTTATACTATGTTATTCAGAGGTTATGTTATGTTGGTATGGTGTTATACTATGTTATTCAGAGGTTATGTTACGTTATGTTGGTATGCTGTTATACTATGTTATTCAGAGGTTATGTTATGTTGGTATGCTGTTATACTATGTTATTCAGAGGTTATGTTATGTTATGTTGGTGTGCTGTTATACTATGTTATTTCAGAGGTTATGTTATGTTATGTTGGTATGCTGTTATACTATGTTATGCAGAGGTTATGTTATGTTGGTATGGTGTTATACTATGTTATTTCAGAGGTTATGTTATGTTATGTTGGTATGCTGTTATACTATGTAATTCAGAGGTTATGTTATGTTGGTATGCTGTTATACTATGTTATTTCAGAGGTTATGTTATGTTATGTTGGTATGCTGTTATACTATGTAATTCAGAGGTTATGTTATGTTGGTATGCTGTTATACTATGTTATTCAGAGGTTATGTTATGTTATGTTGGTATGCTGTTATACTATGTTATTCAGAGGTTATGTTATGTTGGTATGCTGTTATACTATGTTATTTCAGAGGTTATGTTATGTTATGTTGGTATGCTGTTATACTGTTATTCAGAGGTTATGTTATGTTATGTTGGTATGCTGTTATACTATGTTATTTCAGAGGTTATGTTATGTTATGTTGGTATGCTGTTATACTATGTTATTCAGAAGTTATGTTATGTTATGTTGGTATGCTGTTATACTATGTTATTCAGAGGTTATGTTATGTTATGTTGGTATGCTGTTATACTATGTTATTTCAGAGGTTATGTTATGTTATGTTGGTATGCTGTTATACTATGTTATGCAGAGGTTATGTTATGTTGGTATGCTGTTATACTATGTAATTCAGAGGTTATGTTATGTTATGTTGGTATGCTGTTATACTATGTTATTCAGAGGTTATGTTATGTTATGTTGGTATGCTGTTATACTATGTTATGCAGAGGTTATGTTATGTTATGTTGGTATGGTGTTATACTATGTTATGCAGAGGTTATGTTATGTTATGTTGGTATGGTGTTATACTATGTTATTCAGAGGTTATGCTATGTTTTGTTATGTTGGTATGCTGTTATGCGTTGGTATGCTGCTATGCTATGTTATTCAGAGGTTATGCTATATTATGTTATGTGGGTATGCTGTTATACTATGCTATTCAGAGGTTTTGTTATATTTATGTTATGTTAGCCATCATTAGTTAAGGCCCCCTTGAGGCAGGAGACAGGTGCGTGGCCGGAAGTGGCAGGTCATTAGTCCAGGGGAGTTAAGGGGAAATTTTTAGTTTGCTCCCTAGACCTCCAACAAGCTATAAAAAATACCCTCAATACCCACATTCGAGATAAATGTGGATTTAATGTCCCGGATTCCTTCTAAATTACAGGCTGGCAGAGTCGCTAACGCTCGCCAGGAAAACAATTAACACTATTTAACACTAAAGGTTTGAAAATCGCCAAACTTATGGCTCAAACTTCTTAAAATGTCAAAACTAATGGGGAGAAACATGATGGAGAAGGGGGTCCCTAACACCCCCCCCCCCCCATAGGATGAGTAAGGATGAGTATGATAGTACGGTCGTGGTTAATAATAGTACGGTCGTGGTTAATAATAGTACGGTCGTGGTTAATAATAGTACGGTCGTGGTTAATAATAGTACGGTCGTGGTTAATAATAGTACGGTCGTGGTTAATAATAGTACGGTCGTGGTTAATAAGTGTTGTCATATATTTCACAAAGTTTGGGACACTGACTAATACTTGGAGGGATAAGCACTTTTCCCAGTAACTATAAAGATACCAATAACAGTTATTAGTCACTTATGTAAGATTCATACCAAGTGTCCTATTGAGAGAAATAAATGTATGTAAATATGTACTTTCATTCCTCGAGATCCTTACTAATCACATGCTTTCATTTCATCCATGTGGATTGGGGGTTATTGGTGTTAGAAGGGTGTTAAACCATGACATTTTCTTTCCTCGCGCTTAAGGGGGGGTGACCTGTTTTTGTTCTGTCCGTTTCTATCTTTCTCTGGCTTGTATCCATTCGGCCCCATTCAGCCAACTATTTTAAGACGTTTATCCCCATCTAGGTGCCGATTTCTTCCTGGCGAGCGATAGCGAGCCAGCATTATATGAAGAAATCCGGCTTCGCCGGAGACATTTTTCTATCGAAAAATGTACAAATTTAGCCTGCTGTCAAACAAAAATACAAAATATGCTGGCTCGCTACCGCTCACCAGTAAAAAATTGACACCTGGATGGGGATAAACGTCTTAAAACAGTAGGCTGAATGGGGCCAAATGGATACAAGCCAGAGAAAGATAGAAAAGGACAGAACAAAAACAGGTCACCCCCCCCTTAAGCATTAGGCTATTCATAGTGCAGTTGGGTACAGTACATGATTACATTAATATCCAGTATTCGATACATGGATATTAATAGTAGTCATGTGCTGTGCTTATAACTGTCTTGATGGTGTAATTATAACTGTCTTGATGGTGTAATTATAACTGTCTTGATGGTGTAATTATAACTGTCTTGATGGTGTAATTATAACTGTCTTGATGGTGTAATTATAACTGTCTTGATGGTGTAATTATAACTGTCTTGATGGTGTAATTATAACTGTCTTGATGGTGTAATTATAACTGTCTTGATGGTGTAATTATAACTGTCTTGATGGTGTAATTATAACTGTCTTGATGGTGTAATTATAACTGTCTTGATGGTGTAATTATAACTGTCTTGATGGTGTAATGGTTAGAGTGTTTAAGATATGTATGTGGTAACCCAGGCTCGAATCCCGGGACGATCACACGCTTTCATTAATTTCATTGGGAGGTGTTAGGTGCTGGGAGTGAAATTAATACCAAAATATGTTATAAAAAATAATAAATATAATAAATAATAATAATAACACAAATAAGTAATTAGCTTGTCTAGGTAGGGTAGGTAATAGACGATGCATACTGTGTATTATATCCATATCTCTCCATTATCTCTCGCTATTCTATCGCTACTATAATAATCAGTGTTCCTCAGAGCTATCCCAGTGCATACCACCTCCTTTACGTAGGGCACGTGGTACCCGTCTTGCAACTCAATCCCACCCCTACTCTGTGCAACTCTCCAACCCAAGAGTGAAACGTTACTCTCAAACTTTCTTCTACTCAACAGCTGAGCTCTGGAACTCTCTCCCAGAATCAGTCTTTCCCTCTTCCTATGACTTAAATTGCTTCAAACTCCGTGTGTCCAGGCATTTTGGCTCGAACGTCCCTTGATTTTGGCCCTGTCACTCTTTCAACTATGGGGGAGGCACTCGCTATAGGCAGGTATGCCTTTTGCCTCCCTCAATCACATAGAAAAACAAAAAAAAATAGGGTTAGATCATTATTAAGGGGGCCCTCCGCGCTTGTTTTCTCTTTCTCTCCCTCTCTCTTTGGCTTGTATCCATTCGGCCCCATTCAGCCAACTGTTTTAAGATGTTTACCCCCATCTACTATGGGTTTCAGAGGCCGTGTTACATCGTTTTTCGGGAATAACTTCGTACCAAACAGTTGGATCGGTATGATATTTTGACACAGGTTTTTTCACACCGTGCCCAAATTTTCGTCAATGTAGTGCATTTACCAAAAGTGTAGAATTAAGCCACTTGTCCCTGTGTCATGAGGTTAAAGTCAACATTAATGACACGGAAACGAACAAGGCTACCGTGGCTTACCTGTGAGAACCACCAAACCATTATTGCTCCACCATCAAACACGGTAGTTATCACCCACCACCCAACCCTACTATCGCCTTTAAATTCTAGTTATCTGTCAATATCAAGTATAAATATACATAAGTATGTTTTTTTGTATATTTATATTTTGATAGTGACAGATAACTTGAATTTAAACGTGATAGTAGGGTTGGGTGGTGGGTGATAACTACCGTGTTTGATGGAGGAGCAATAATGGTTTGGTGGTTCTCACAGGTAAGCCACGGTAGCCTTGTTCGTTTCTTAGTCATTAATGTGTGACTTAAGCCTCATGACACAGGGACAAGTGGCTTATTTCTACACTTTTGGTAATGCACTATATTGACGAAAATTAGGGCACGGTGTGAAAAAAGCTGTGTCAAAATATCATACTGATCCAACTGTTTGTTAAGAAGTTATTCCCGAAAAACGATGTAACACGGCCTCTGAAACCCATAGTAGGTGTTAATATTTTCCTGGCGAGCGGTAGCGAGCCAGCATATATATATTTTTTGTTTTGACAGCAAGCTAAATTTGTACATTTTTCGATAGAAAATTTCTCCGGCGAAGCCGGATTTCTCCATACACTGCTGGCTCGCTATCGCTCGCCATGAATAAATTGACACCTGGATGGGGATAAACGTCTTAACACAGTTGACTGAGTGGAGCCGAATGGATACAAACCAGAGAAAGATAGTACAAGAGAGAAAGATAAAAAAAAAACAGGTGACCCCCCTAAAGTTAATAAGATAGTCAGTCAATACGTCAATCAAGCATGGTAAACAAATCCTACCAGTATTACCAGACACAGAAACAGTGGCTTTGGGAGAGAGATAGACAGGTGATTAGCTGAAGAAGGGTTATTATACGTTATTATGTTCTGTTATTATGTTATGTTGGTTATGTTGTGTTGGTTATGGTATGTTATTATGCTATGTTACTATGTTATGTTGTAAAATTAGGTTATTATCAGGTGATTAGCTGAAGAAGGGTTATTATACGTTATTATGTTCTGTTATTATGTTATGTTGGTTATGTTGTGTTGGTTATGGTATGTTATTATGCTATGTTACTATGTTATGTTGTAAAATTAGGTTATTATCGGGTGATTAGCTGAAGAAGGGTTATTATACGTTATTAGGACAGTGGCAGGTGATTAGCTCAGGTAACTTGATTTTAGGTTAGGTTAATGTTATGTTATGTTAGTTACCTTATGTTATGCCATGTTGCTATGTTATTATGCTGGTGATTAGCTCAGGTAACTTGATTTTAGGTTAGGTTAATGTTATGTTATGTTAGTTACCTTATGTTATGCCATGTTGCTATGTTATTATGCTGGTGATTAGCTCAGGTAAGTTGATTTTAGGTTAGGTTAATGTTATGTTATGTTAGTTACCTTATGTTATGCCATGTTGCTATGTTATTATGCTGGTGATTAGCTCAGGTAAGTTGATTTTAGGTTAGGTTAATGTTATGTTATGTTAGTTACCTTATGTTATGCCATGTTGCTATGTTATTATGCTGGTGATTAGCTCAGGTAACTTGATTTTAGGTTAGGTTAATGTTATGTTATGTTAGTTACCTTATGTTATGCCATGTTGCTATGTTATTATGCTGGTGATTAGCTCAGGTAAGTTGATTTTAGGTTAGGTTAATGTTATATTATGTTAGTTACCTTATGTTATGCCATGTTGCTATGTTATTATGCTGGTGATTAGCTCAGGTAACTTGATTTTAGGTTAGGTTAATGTTATGTTATGATGTTATGTTAGTTACCTTATGTTATGCCATGTTGCTATGTTATTATGCTATGTTATGTTATTACTTTTAAGTTGGTTATGTTATGTTATGGTGGTTATGGCATTTGATGTTATTCTACGTTATGTTGTTCTGTGTTATGTTATACTATATTATGTTGTGCTATGTTATGTTATGTAATGTTTGTTTTGATCCATGGGGGAGAGAGATAAACGGTAGGTGCATGGCCAGACAGTGATAGATGATTAGCTGATGAGAGTGGAGTTTATGATAGGTTATGATTTAATAAGTTATGTTATTAAATGGAATTGTGTTATGTTATGTTATGCTGTGCTAAGTTATGCCGTATTATGTTATGCTATGTTGTAGTATGCAACATGATTATTATGTTGTCTAATGTTATGTTATATGTTATTTTATGCTGTGCTGAATTATTTTGGGTAATGCTGTTATGTTATGCTATGCTATATTATGTTATTACTTTAAAGTTGGTTATGTTATGTTATGGTGGTTATGGCATTTGATGTTATTCTACGTTATGTTGTTCTGTGTTATGTTATACTATATTATGTTGTGCTATGTTATGTTATGTAATGTTTGTTTTGATCCATGGGGGAGAGAGATAAACGGTAGGTGCATGGCCAGACAGTGATACTCACTCACTCAGAGAGAGACGCGCCAACCCGCCAACAGCACTTCGCTCTCGCTGCTCGAAATCTGACCATAACTTGAGTACTCCATTACTCATCCCCTTATTTGTTTGCATGAGCTGTAGCTAAGCTCTAGCTTAACTGCCCTGTAGTTGCTTTGCATGTAATTTTGCTGTGTTTTTGACTGATAAACGTTTGTTTATCGAGACTGCTTTTGTTTACATTTGTACCGGTTAGTGACGACCGACGCTCTAAAGTAAACAAACTATTTGCTTGTTTCATATTATAAAGTTCTGGCACTTATTGTAGATATTTTAGCCCTCACTGTAGTTAAGTGCTTAGCAAACCACCCAGTAGTTATCTTGCATGACATTGTACTGTAGTTTTGACTGATAAACGTTTGTTTTTCAAAATTCTATTTGTCAGGTTAGTAGAGACGCCGCCGATACCAGCGCCACCTGTGTACGCATAAACAAACCCTCTTCTTGTATTTTATAATTATATCAAAGTCTAGCCAATACTGTACTTGGTTGAACTTTTTTATCTTGGTTATCTATATAAATCGCACACTAACATTTGTCAAGATAGTTTTAATATTGGGTTAGAATAATTTAGTTTCTGTAATACATTTTGATAGCCTATTTATTAATCGCATTTCAGATACTTGTCACCATAATAGGCCTCTCACACTCTTGCCAGGGATATTACTAACTCCATTATTATTATTATTGTGTCGACCACTGTATAAACTAATATACAGGCTTTAGCCTAACTGTGTCATACTGCTAACATAATTTTATTTTTATTTTCAGGCATAAAATTGTGTTCTATTGCTAACATATTCTTTTTGTGATTTACAGGCATTAATTGTACCATATTGCTAACCAATATTTTTTGTTACTGTACTGTATACTGCTTTCCAGTGTTCTCACTAGGCTAAATTAACCCTCTCCCCTTTTTTTCTCCCAGTAAATTTTGTAACAAATTACTAGTCCATTTACAATTTTCAGGCTTTAACTGTGTCATACTGCTAACATCAATTTTTTTTTATTTATTTTCAGGCATAAATTGTGTTCTATTGCTAACATATTTTTTGTGATTTACAGCCACAATATTCTTTTTGTGATTAACATATTATTTTTGTGATTTACAGGCATTAATTGTACCATATTGCTAACAAATATTTTTTGTTACTGTACTGTATACTGTTTTCCAGTTTTTTCACTAGGCTACATTAACCCTCTCCCACTTTTTTTTCCCAGTAAATTTTGTAACAAATTTCTAGTCCATTTGTGATTTTCAGGCTTTAACTGTGTCATACTGCTAACAAATTTTTGTTTTTTTCAGGCATAAATTGTGTTCTATTGCTAACATATTGTTTGTGATTTACAGGCATATTAATTTTATCATATTGCTAACAAAATTTTTTGTGATTTTCAGGAATTAATTGTATCACATTGCTAACATACATTTTTTGTGATTTTCAGGCTTTAATTGTACCATTTTGCGAACATAAATTTGTGTGATTTTCAGGCATATTGTGATTATATCGTCATGGCGCCGCAACGAACCTGCACGAGTTGTTCCGGTAAATTTGGCCCTACCATGTTTGTTGATACTGATGTCCAAATTTGTAGATTTTGCCAGCTCCGAGAGAAGATTGCGGATGAATTGAATGCAGCTCACCGCAAGATCGATGCCCTGACTACGAAGCTTGAATCCCTTCAAGAATTTGCCACACTCAACGTAGGAGTGCCCTCGGCCCAAGAAACCACTACTATGTCAACCGCCATTCCAGTGCATACAGTACCGGTACCCACACCAGCAGCTACCTTAGATGTTGCAGATAATAATAATGACTCTACTCTCACTCCCCCCCAGGACAACTTTCAGTTAGTGAGAAACAATGTCCATCCCAGTACCAGTACCAGGAAGGTCATCCCGACAACATGCCAAAACCGCTTCAAAATTCTGGCTATTGACGAGGAAGAGGAAACGGAAGAAGTTCGGCTTGTGGGCGACTCCATGGTCCGTGGCCAACTAACCGAGTTCTGCGCCAGGGCACCCAGGACCAGAAAGCGATTCTGTATCCCAGGTGGCGGCGTGGATGACATTGTTGCGGCTCTGGAAGAGGTTTCCAGGCTCGCCCCCGCAAGCACTACGTACATCATCCACGTTGGATCTAACGATGTCCAACGGACGCGGTCAGAGGAACTACTTTGCAAGTACCGGCGGCTGATCAGGTCCTTCAAGGAAAAATCTAATAGAATCTTAATTTCAGGAATTGTTCCCCGGATTGATGCAGAAAACCGATTCTACAACATAGCTACCAGTACAAATCGCCGACTAGCCAAACTCTGCAGGGAGGAGAACATCGGCTTTGTCGACACGTGGGATAATTTTTACTATGATAAATCTTTGTTTTCAGGAGATGGTGTACATCTCAATGAAGTAGGAGCTGCACGTCTTGGTCGTCTGCTGAACGATGCAGTCAAGGATTTCCGTTCAAAAAACGGGGTCAACCAGACCCAAGACAGGGTAGTGTAAGTCAAATACGAACTGAAAATTCAGACAACGCCCAATCAGTAACATCCAACTCTAATACTCTTAAGGTGTTTTATGTAAATGCTCGTAGCATACGCAATAAATTTTCAGATCTAGAGGAAATCGTGTTTACAGAACATTATGATATAATCGGCATTACAGAATCTTGGTTAAATACGGAAGACAGAGACTTTTTAGCCGAATATACGCTTCCTGGTTATACAATGTTTGAGAAAAGTCGGATCAATAGAAATGGAGGAGGAGTTCTGTTTTTTATAAAGGAAAGTCTTAATCCCGTCTTAATGTCAAAACCTCAAATTGCGAATATAGACATATCTTACGTACTATTAAATAATAAACGAGGAACTAAAATAACACTAGCTTTATTATACAGACCCCCATCTCAATCAGTGCAAACTGACAGTGAAATTTATGAACAAATTGCAGAAATAACTAACATACAAGATACCGTAATTCTTGGCGATTTCAACTTACCCGTGACTAAATGGGGCGATATTCTTACTTCACACTCTGGACACGACCTCTATGCTAACTTGCAAGAGAGTTCACTTTTTCAATTTGTACAATCTCCGACCCGTGGTAATAATGTGCTTGACCTTGTACTCGCAACAAAAGAAGAATTAATAGAGAATTTGAATGTTGGTGATGAATTCAGTAACAGCGACCATCGTACGATAACTTTCACTTTAAAGTTTACTGGTAACAAATCAAATAGCAGCATTGAGAAAGTCCCTAATTTCAAGAAAGCAAATTTTCATAAACTTAAATCAAAACTTAAAGAAACTGACTGGAGCTTTCTGACTAACAATAACGACATAAATACATCTTGGGAGTGTTTCACAACCACTTACCTTAAGGCAGTGCAAGACTGCATACCATCGAAAATACGGCGTCCAGGCCAAAATGATAAGCCCAAATGGTGGAATAAAGATATTTCAGACTGTCTGCTTGCTAAAAAATTTGCTAATGATAGATTAAAATCCTCACAAAATGACGAAGAACGGGTGAAATTTGTAGAGCTACGACGCAAAGCCAAAAAGTTAATTAAGCAAAGTAAAAAGACCCTGGAGTTACATGTTGCGAATCAAAGTAAAACAAACCCGAAAGAATTCTATAGTTATATCAGAAAGAAAAAAGTAGTTACTTCAACTGTTGGACCGTTAGTCGATGGAAATGGAGAATACACCAAAGACGAAGTACAAATGAGTAATGCCCTCAATACCTTCTTTGCATCAGTTTTTACAACCGAAGACCTCAGTGATATCCCTACACCATCGCCGATTCAGATTGATAATTCAGATGTTCTAAGCAATATCACCGTTACAGAGAGAGAAGTATTGAATTGTTTAGATAAACTCAAGGTAAATAAAACGCCTGGACCTGATACAATCTCACCTAGAGTTCTAAAGGAAGCTAAGGATGAGCTCTCCAAACCACTGACATTGCTATTCAATGAATCCTTGCAGTCTGGGACTATGCCTGATCAGTGGAAGCTAGCCAACGTAACACCGATATTCAAAAAAGGCAGCAAATCCCTACCCAGTAACTATCGTCCAATTAGCTTAACCTCAATTGTATGTAAAATGCTAGAAACGGTCATAAGAGACAGACTCGTAAATCACTTAGAGGCAAATAACTTACTTAAAGATACTCAACACGGCTTTCGTAAAAAACGTTCCTGTTTAACAAACCTCTTAGACTTCTTCCACGATATCTTCAACCTCTACGATGAGAGTAAAGCTGTAGATATTATATACCTTGATTTTCAAAAGGCCTTTGACAAAGTTCCCCACAAACGATTACTGCTAAAACTAAAAGCGCATGGAATACAAGACGGTGTGTTGAAATGGATAGAAAATTGGCTCAGCGACAGAAAGCAAAGAGTAGTCATAAACGGTATGGCATCTAAATGGACCAATGTAAGTAGTGGGGTACCCCAGGGATCGGTACTAGGACCAATTCTCTTTCTAATTTACATCAACGACATAGATGAGGGTCTCACCTGTACAGTCTCGAAATTTGCTGACGATACAAAAATTGCAAATAGCGTACTCTCAAAAGAACAAGTTGACGATATGCAACACAATCTAGATAAATTGTCATGTTGGGCCCAAATTTGGCAAATGAGTTTCAATGCGGATAAATGTAAAGTACTACATATCGGATACCTAAATGAGAAAGCAAACTATTCGATGAATGGCACTCAGCTTAAGAATGTAAACAAAGAAACCGATCTGGGAGTAACAATATCGAGTAACCTAAAACCGAGTCAACAATGTTCAGAAGTTGTTAAGAAGGCAAACAAAATAATTGGCTTTATAGGCAGGTCATTTGAGCATAAATCCAAAGATGTTATCCTAACCCTTTACAATTCCTTAGTCCGCCCTCTTCTGGAATACTGCGTTCAATCCTGGTGCCCTTATTACCAAAAAGATATAAACAAGCTAGAACGAGTTCAACGTAGAGTTACCAAAATGATACCTAGCCTAAAGAACAAACCATACGAAGAGCGTCTTAGAGAATTAAATCTATTTCCTTTAACCCAGCGCAGATTAAGAGGCGACTTAATTCAAGTGTTCAAAATCATCAAAGGCATCGACAATATGAACTGTAGTAAGTACTTCACTATCGACCAATCTAATTACACGCGGGGAAACGGTTGCAAAATTATTGGTAAATCTTTTAACTCACACGAATCTAAGAATTTCTTCTTCAATCGAGTTGTCAACTTGTGGAATGGGCTTCCCCGAGACGTTATAGACTGCAGCACCGTTGATTCATTTAAACTCCGCTTAGACAAATATCTCGCATCAAACCCGCGACTGACTGCGTTTGTAAATGAATAACTTTATTGTATACCCCCCTCAGTTACTAACCCATCTGTCCCCTACTAACTTCCTAATCCTGCCACGGACATTAGTTCTAGGGCAGTAGTTCCCTTTCCAATGTTCCCTTACCCACTCTAAACCACTGTTTGGACACTTGATCCTCAGTGTTTTGGAGGACAAGCAGCCTAGAAGGGTCACTAGACCTGTTGTTGCTTGATTTCCTTTGTACTCCTTTGTATATTCTGTGTAATGCTATGTTATGTTGTGCTGTACTTTGCTACATCGTGCTTTGCTTTGTTGTGCTATGCCATGTTATACTGCGCTATGTTATATCATGCTATGCTATGCCGTGCTATGTTATCTAATATTTGTTTTGGCCCCTGGTTAAGAGAGAGAGAGACAGGTGCATGGCCGGAAAGTGGCAGGTTATTAGTCCAAGGCAGCTTAAGGGGAGGTTTTTAGTTTCGTCTCTAGATGTCCATCAAGCTTAAGATTACACCCCCTTGAGCCCCTTTCAAGCTAAGTTTATACATTTTTCGGTAGAAAAATGTCCCGGCTGAAAGCCGGTTCCTCTTAAATAACAGGCTCGCTATCGCTCGCCAGGATAAAATCGACACCTAAATGGAACGAAAGGTCTTACAATTGACAGAAATGGGTCGAAGGTTCTTAAAATCATCAAAATAATAGGGCGTACGTCTTATAATTAGAAAAGCAATGGGGCTAAACATGAGGGAGAAAGTAATCAATAAAAAAATCTCTCAAATGGAAATCTCCCCTTAAGGGGGCACCCCACCAAACATTTTACGGTCAACTTTCCAGGTTCGTAAATGTTAGGCAACATTTCTGGGATCCTTTGGTTGGGAAATAAAAGCTTAAATGAAAATATGTTTAGTTGGTGACAATTAGTATTAACTAATTGAGGTGCCCACAGTATGTGAGGGTAGTCACCATCAAAGCCCGGTCCTGAGGAAGAACGATTATGATAAACTATATGGGGATCACACATCGTGGGTGAGCGAGTAGATACAATGTGATGAAATATTAAAAAACAATATATATATATATACAGATAGATAGATAGATAGATAGATAGATATATATAGACAGATAGATAGATAGATAGATATATATAGACAGATAGATAGATAGATATAGACAGATAGATAGATAGATATAGACAGATAGATAGATAGATAGATATATATAGACAGATAGATAGATAGATATAGACAGATAGATAGATAGATAGATAGATATATATAGACAGATAGATAGATAGATAGATATATATAGACAGATAGATAGATAGATATAGACAGATAGATAGATAGATATAGACAGATAGATAGATAGATAGATATATATAGACAGATAGATAGATAGATATATATAGACAGATAGATAGATAGATATATATAGACAGATAGATAGATAGGTATATAGATAGAAAATAGATATATTTTCAGAATGTTTAAAACAATAAAAAATAAATCTGAGACGCCCTTGAGCACCCCAAGTGTAATGCCAGAAGTTGTGGCAGAGATCATATACGGAACTAGATGAGCCTAAGGCCCAAATGGAATACTATAAATGATTGGGTAGGAATTGGGTACGTAAATCCACTTAGCATAATAATAACCAGCTATATATCAATTCAATATCAAGTTAATCAATAAAATGCCATTTAATCGGTTCGTTAGCCAGTCAGCACAAACAAAATCCCCCCCCCCCCCCATCTCTCCATCTCTCTATCTCTCTCTCACACACTTACTCACTTACTCTCTCTCACACACACACACATTCACTCACTCTCTTTCTCCCCCCCCCCAAGATTGTCAAACGGATAAATTGTAGCTTTTGAGTCACAGAGAGAGAGAGAGAGAGAGAGAGAGAGAGAGAGAGAGAGAGAGAGAGAGAGAGAGAGATTGTTGGACCGTGGCAGGTGAGTGGACACGGCGAAAACATCTGTCGTAGAGAGTTAGTACCGATACGAGGGCCCAGAGTGCATTGGGGTTATCTTATGCAATACATACAAGCAGTAATTACGTCAGTCATTTAATTAAGCCGCTGTCACACGAGCGAATTTTCCGTCAATTTTCCCTGAGCAAGTTTGTTTTCGTTATATTTCGGGATTTGTTTGCACTGGTATCGGTAACCAGACTGAAGGTAGAGTACGTTAGGCGGCTCAAGTCTGATAAAGCGTAATTTTTGAAGCTGCCAGACCATAATTGCCCGTCAAAATTGCTCGAAAAACGGCTCGTGTGACTCCGGCTTTAGTATGTAAATAATCCATCCAGTTAAGCAGCCAATCAGTTCATTAAAATAAATCTTCTCAAATCTGGTAGCCTGGGAAAGTACTGCTTTGGGTCCAAGGAGGAGAAACAGCTGTGTTGGTGGGAGGTGTGGCAGGTGTGTATTAGCCCAGACGGGAGAACAGCTGTCGTGGGGGGTTAGTGTTGATAGTGACGACCGTGGGGGGGTACAAGTGTTATCATTAAGCGACCTATAGCCGGTTTTTAAAGCGCGAGAAATGGACTAATCCCCATCTTAATCGGGGATTTTAGTTTGCTCCCTAGACCTCTAACAAGCTTTAAAAAACACCCCAAAAGATCCCCTTTAAGATAAATTTCTACATTTTTCGGTAGAAAAATGTCCTGGCCGAAGGCCAATTTCTCTTTCATTACAGGCTCGCTAACGCTCGCCACGAAATAATCTACACCTAAATGGGACGACAAGTCTTGATATTGACGAAGAAATGAGACGAAAGCTCTTCGCATCGACAAACTAATAAGGCGAGTCAGCCAGTCAATTAAAATACATCTTCCCAAATCTGTTAGCCTGGGAATGAATGTACAGCTTTGGGTCCAAGTGGGAGAGACAGCTGTGTTGGTGTGGGAGGGGTGTGGCAGGTGTGGGGTGTGGCAGGTGTGGGGTGTGGCATGGTGTGGGGGTGTGTGTGGCAGGTGATTATTAGCCCAGGATAAAACAGCTGTCGTGGGTGGCTAGTGTGTTGGTAGCGACGATCGAGGTCCGTGAGTGCAACTTACGGGGAGATCTCCACTTGAGGGACTTTTTTCTTGACCCCGTTCTCCCTCATGTTTAGCCCCATTGGTTTTCTAATTTTAAGAAGTTTGCCCCATTATTTTGACGATTTTAAGAACTTTCGACCCATTTCTGTCAATTTTAAGACCTTTCGTCCCATTTAGGTGTCGATTTTATCCTGGCGAGCGATAGCGAGCCTGTAATTTAAGAGTAATCGGCCTTCGGCCGGGACATTATTCTACCGAAAAATGTACAAATTTATCTTGAAAGGGGGTCAAGGGGGTGACATTTTAAGATTGCTGGAGGAGTAGGAAACAAACTAAAAACCTCCCCTTAAATTATGAATCCTTTTTTATGAATTGAGGGCACCGTTCTTCATTTTGTTTTCATTAGATGATTTAATTCAGCTTTGATATAGACTAGTGGAGCTAGAGGGTGCATTGTGATGGTGTCTACGACTTTCATTGCTAGAGATCCTTCTTAATTAACCCCCTGAAGCTCTGACGCGTTTTAGCAGTCTATTTTGGCTATCATTAGACAATTTTATGCAGCTTAGGAAGGATCTGTGGGTATTAAAAGGGTAAATACTATCTCAATCAACCCTCTGACTTCCATATACCGTTACTAATCTCAATAAAATCGTCTAATAGTAGCCAGAAACAGAACAGAAACGCGTATTGGAGCTTGAAAGGGTTAAATTACATACAATCGGCTAATCATAACCCGATTATATAGGAAATAGTTTCTTAGGTCCTAAAGGGGCTCAGTATAAATAGAGTTTGGTTAAGGGGAGGTTTTTAGTTTGTTCGCTAGACCTCCATCAAGCTTAACATTACAGCCCCTAGAAACCCTTTCAAGATAAATTTGTAAATTTTTCGGTAGAAAAATGTCCCGGCCGAAGGCCGATTCCTCTTCAATTACAGGGTCGCTATCGCTCGCCAGGAAAAAATCGACACCTAAATGGCACACAAAGTTTTAAAATTGACAGAAATGGGGTGAAAGTTCTTAACATCGCCAAACTAATGGGGCAAACGTCTTAAAATATCAAAAACAATGGGGCTAACCATGAGGGAGAAAGGGGTCAAGAAAAAAATCCCTCAAGTGGAAATCTCCCCATAAGGTAAACAGACTTACAGATCAGTCAGTAACTCAGACAAACAGTCAGTTAACCAGTCAGTCAGTCAGTCAGTCAGTCAGTCAGTCAGTCAGTCAGTCAGTCAGGACAATAATTAACCAGTTAGTCAGTCAGTCAGTCAGACAATAATTAACCAGTTAGTCAGTCAGTTAGTCAGTCAGTCAGTCAGTCAGTCAGTCAGACAATAATTAACCAGTTAGTCAGTCAGTTAGTCAGTCAGTCAGTCAGTCAGTCAGTCAGACAATAATTCATTACTTTTGGCCAACAGTATGGGTCAATCATTCACTAAGTCATCATTCACACAGTCTAATCCGTTGTTACCCAGGCAGATAACAGATTTAAGGGGAGATGTCCACTTGAGGGATTTTATTCTGGACTCCTTTCTCCCTCATGTTTAGCCCCATTGTTTTTCTAATTTTAAGACGTTTGCCCCATTATTTTGACGATTTTAAGAACTTTCAACCCATTTCTGTCAATTTTAAGACCTTTCGTGCCATTTAGGTGTCGATTTTATCCTGGCGAGCGATAGCGAGCCTGTAATTTAAGAGGAACCGGCTTTCAGCCGGGACATTCATTCTTCTACCGAAAAATGTAAAAATTGATCTTGAAAGAGGCTCAAGGGGGTGTAATCTTAAGCTTGAAGGATATCTAGGGACCAAACTAAAAACCTCCCCTTAATCTTTCCAGAGGTATCAGAGAAGGGTCCAAAGAAACGAAGAGTGTATTTGACACCTGCTAATTATTATGTTCCTTCCAACAACCAACCATACTCCTAAAATCGATTAATAAAATTTACAAACACATGTGGCAGTCCGTGGATTCGAACCCAGGATGCTCACACCGAAAATCAGCACCTTATACATCGCACCACGAAGACAGTTATTGCTAACACTGATACTTGTTACAGAACAAGTATTTATGTGTAATTATAATTATTTATGAGTGAAGTATGTGATAATAAACATACAATCATACCCTATATACATTTTGTTAAATAATGGGATTGTATTTGTCAACGATTTCCTCGTATCAAAATATATTGCATGGTCAATAATATCTCCATAACAGTTGTGTTGGTGGTTGTACAGTCGCGCTAATAAGTGATGGCTCGGCACCAAATATGGTTTGATCAGTAATTGGTATCAGCAATATCTAAGCTTCATTTCTTCATATTGAGTGAAATATACAAACATGTTCCTACACTTATCCACCCTCTTCAACATCTGACAGACATAAATACAGCACAGAGCCAAAAGTAATGACAGCTGGGACATGACTTATTAGCTGAGTGAAATATACAAACATGTTCCTACACTTACCCACCCTATTCAACATCTGACAGACATAAATACAGCACAGAGCGAGCCAAACGTAATGCCAGCTGGGACATGACTTATTAGCGCGACTGTACCCAAGCCAGGTGTGTTGCTGGGCAGAGGCAGGTGCATTGGTAACGCAAGGGAGTCTGTCGTGAGGAGCTAAGGGGGGGGTCACCTGCTGTTTTGTATTTCTGTCCTTTTCTCTCTTTCTCTGGCTTGTATCCATTCGGCCCCATTCAGTCAACTATTTTAAGACGTTTATCCCCATCTAGGTGTCGATTTCTTCCTGGCGAGCGATAGCGAGCCAGCATTTTATTAAGAAATCCGGCTTCGCCGGAGAAATTTTTCTATCGGAAAATGTACAAATTTAGCCTGCTGTCAAACAAAAATAAAAAATATGCTGGCTCGCTACCGCTCACCAGTAAAAAATTGACACCTGGATGGGGATAAACGTCTTAAAACAGTAGGCTGAATGGGGCGGAATGGATACAAGCCAGAGAAGGATAGAAAAGGACAGAACAAAAACAGGTCACCACCCTTAATGTGTAAGGAGTAGGAGAGACAAGTGCGTTGCTGGGCGGTGTGGCAGGTGCACATAGTTAAGGGGAGATTTCCACTTGAGGGATTTTTTTCTTGACTCTTTTCTCCTTCATGTTTAGCCCCATTGCTTTTCTAATTTTAAGAAGTTCGCCCCATTATTTTGACGATTTTAAGAACTTTCGACCCATTGCCGTCAATTTCAAGACCTTTCGTGCCATTTAGGTGTCGATTTTATCCTGGCGAGCGATAGCGAGCCTGTAATTTAAAAGGAACCGGCTTTCAGCCGGGACATTTTTCTACCGAAAAATATTACAAATTTATCTTGAAAGGGGCTCAAGGGGGTGTAATCATAAGCTTGATGGATATCTAGAGACCAAACTAAAAACCTCCCCTCAACGAAAGGGAGTATGTGGAGAGGCGTTAATGCTGAAGTAGGGAGTCCAGTGTGCGTAGACTTTATTGTACGGTGGAACTGAATAGGGCTAAGGTAGGTACCCGGTAGATGGAGAGTGGAGAGTGGAGAGTGGAGAGGTGGGTAGGTACCTAGATATGTTAGTAGGTAGGTGGGTAGGTACCTAGATATGTTAGTAGGTAGGTGGGTAAATAATATTTAGTTTTATATACAGGTAGAGTCGCGCTAATAAGTGATGTCTCGACACCAAGTATGTTTTGATCAATAATTCGTATCAGCATTATCTAAGCTTCATTTCTTCATATCGAGTGAAGTATTCAAACATGTTCCTACACTTATCCACCCTATTCAACATCTGACAGCCATTAATAGAGCACAGAGCAAGCCAAACATAATGACAGCTGGGACATGACTTATTAGCGCGACCGTACATTAATGTAAGTAACGGTCGCTCTTCTGTAAATCTTCAATGACTTAATTAAGATTGGAAAGGGGTGGGAGATTATAATTTGTTATTATTATTTGTATTGATCTATTATTTAGTTATGTATTTATTTATGTATTTATTTATTTTGAAAGTTCAAGGTAGGTAGGTATGTTAGTAGGTAGGAAGGTGGATGGGTGGTAATTACATTTTTTTTTTTCCAACTACTCCCTCTCGGGCCTACTCCCTCTCGGGCATTTTTCTACCGAAATATTTAAACATCTATCTTGAAAGGGTGTCTAGCGGGTGTAACTTTAAGCTTGATGGAGGTCTAGGGAACAAAGTAAAAACCTCCCCCTTAACCCTTTCTGTACCGGCGAAGTCGTTTAAATTATATTCTAGCTGTATGTAGACGAGTGTATTCAGTTTAACAAGGGGCCTCCAGCAAGCAACAGGCTTCGAACTATCTCACTTAACCCTTTCTACCACCACAGATCCTTCTTAAACTACAATGAATCAATCTCTCAATATAGCTAGCATATAATTAAAGAGACGTCGCCGCTACTGTAAAGGTTAAGGGGGGTCACCTGATTTGTTTTATTTCTGTCCTTTTCTCTCTTTCTCTGGCTTGTATCCATTCGGCCCCATTCAGCCAACTACCGGTATTTTAAGACGTTTATCCCCATCTAGGTGTCGATTTCTTCCTGGCGAGCGATAGCGAGCCAGCATTATATGAAGAAATCCGGCTTCGCCGGAGACATTTTTCTATCGAAAAATGTACAAATTTAGCCTGCTGTCAAACGAAAATAAAAAATATGCTGGCTCGCTACCGCTCACCAGTAAAAATTTTACAGCTGGATGGGGATAAACATCTTAAAATAGTAGGCTGAATGGGGCCAAATGGGTACAAGGCAGAGAAAGATAGAAAAGGACAGAACAAAAACAGGTCACCCCCCTTAAGCCCAGGACTCAGGAGAAGAGGACAGGTGCACGGGTAGGTAGTGGCAGCTGGTTAAGGCCGTGTCTCACACAGTACGGCCACCGCTCGACAGCTGCCGACAGAGGACGACTTGCACTTTTTCGCCGATTGTAATCGAATCACTGGATCACTGCACGATCCTCGCAGGCACACGATTGCTGTACAACAAACCCTCGACAGTCACTCAACACACACACGTCACACACACGTCATACACGCCGGCAACACGGCCGTTGTAGAATAAATCGCTGACCGGCGACGCTACTCACTCGGCTATCACACGTTCGTCATACATTTAAAGTACGTTAAAAGCACGATAATGCCGCTTTTGGTTGACAATCATACGTTTACAGCACAACAGACGCACATACGTTGAACTATAAATACGACCGTTGTAGGCCACACACGATATTGACACGGCAAAGGAACCGCCCTATGTATATATATATACTGTATATATATATATATATATATAAATATATATATTTATAAATAACATCCCGTTCTTAACATTAATCATCAATTACAAACCCCAATATACTTGAATAAAACTATAATAATAATACGCTGTAGTTAAGTAGTGGATAGGTGAATGTAT